>APFE030772046.1:45213-71984 GCA_000404065.3 Pinus taeda
TAGGCCCAATGTCTCTACTAGGTTCCTCGGGGGTGTTATCACTCGTCTCGATCTCTAAGGCTAAGGAAGAGTCCAGCTGAGGTAACCATAGACCAGTCTTTTGAATTGGTAGCTAGCCCTACAAGCCGGAGAGGGCTCTCTCCAAAGGATCACAACCAAGAGGGCTAGATAGATTAGGGTTTTACACTAGATATGATGTGCAAAGTTTGTTTAATTTGATTTGGTGGGGTTATTGGAAGAGGATTAGGTCTAAGAGACTAGGTTTCCGAAAATAAGGCTATGATTGCAGACATCTAAGTCTACATTTATAGAGAATATCATGCATAAAAATATTATGCACAACATATTATATTTTGTTAATAGACCATGCAATAATAGACTTTCTTTGATAATTTGAATTAGGATTTGGTTATGCAAGATAACGATAATTGGAAGGATTGTTTCAATATACACATGTCTAGGAATAAATTCAAGATAACTAATCATTTCTAGCTTATACAAAAAAATAAGTGATTTAGACCTCCATAGTAATGCTTGAGAACAACAAATTTTGGAGATTAGTTGTTCCATCTTAAACATTATAATTCCTTAAACAAGAATATAATTTGAAGTAGAAAAATAATTTATGTTCCCTTCAATTTTTTTTGGATTTTGTAAGCTTGATGCCATTTTAGTTATACTAGAGTAGTCACCTTTGTTTTATCATTCAAAATCTCACACAAAAGTATTCTAATTTTCATGTAAATTGTTGTGCCATTACATATTCTATTCAAAGTTTAACTAATTGGTATCAACTAAACCCTTTAAATTGATAAATTTGGTTTTCATGTTCAACTTAAATATAGAGAACAAACTATCTCCATTCACAACATACACCAAAATATAGAGATCAGAAATAGAAATTTAAATACTCTTACTGAAGTCTACGATCCATATTCAAGAAGTTCATAATGTTATTGAGAAGAAAGGGTTGTATGCCCAACTAGCTTATAGGGTTATATGTCAAGTAGATTTGATTGAATTTATTGTTCTTCCACATTCAATCGGATATGTTACTTAAATAATTTATTTATTTATAAACCAAGGTTACTTATATTTGTTCTATTTTCATAACCCTACAATTTAATTAGGGAAATGGTTCTTATATATTTTTGTTTTACTTTTGGAATTTCCAATTTTTCACTTTAAGAAATACATATGCTATTTTTAAAATTTTTAAAACTTTTAACGTTTTGCGGGCAAAAATAACAACAAATCAGGTCTTCTAACTTTCTGAAATTTCCAATCTTTTACCTCACAAGAAATTAAGTTGTTTTTTTTTTTTAATTTAACTTTTAATATTTTACTTTACATTTTTTTAAATTTAAAAGTTAATTGTTTTTGTTTGTTTGTTTTTTAATTCAAATTTTAAAGTTAATTATTTTTGTTTGTTTGTTTTTTTAATTCAAAATTACATATTATATTTGTTTGTGTAACTTTCCAGAATGTAATTAATATTAACCATTCTAAATTCAGATAACTTTTTGCTTTTCTCGGTTGTTTTAATTAATATTGGATGAATTCCACTCTAACATTTAGTTAAGAGCTAGCGGAGTAATTTGAGCCGTTTCTTGCAAGCCGACTTCACCATCCCAACTTTTTTGGTTTTGTTTTTGGAATTTTCAATAATGTATTTAATATTCTAGTTTCTAAATTTAAGTAACGTTTTGCTTTTTTCCGTTTTAAAAGGATGTCACAGGGTTATGATCACTACTATATCGTTATCACACGGTTATCCATCACTATGGTTTCTAAATTTAAGTAACTTTTTGCTTTTTTCCGTTTTAAAAAGCTGTCACAGGGTTATGATCACTACTATATCGTTATCACACGGTTATCCTTCACTACCATATGGTTATCCATCACTATCACAACAACAATGCAACGTCGTTATCCATCACTATCACAACGACAAAGAAACGTGCCACACAACATAACTGAATTGTTCTTGAAAAAGTTGAAAAGGATGAGACTATGGCCGAAAATGACAGGACGAATTGCCCACTCAGCATGGATTTCTATGTGAAACGGTTGTTCAAGAAAGGAGACATATATCCGTTGAAGACTTTTAACCGACTCGAGATTTTTCTTCGAAACGTTTGTCCAAGAACGGACAGATAGATAGATATCCGTTGAAAGAAACGATATATAGAAGACTGCATAAATCTGTCAATTGGTCTTGTCCGATATTTCTATGTGGACCGATATGTTTGTGTGGTCTGATAAGTTTGTGTGCTAAGTCTGTGCGTGTGGGTATGCTTCAGCGGAAGGGTGACCGAATTGCTAAACAGTCACTGTTCTTCGACGGTAATGCTTTCTTTCTATTGCATTCTGCTTTTGTCTACTCTCATAGACACCATCGTTTCTTTTTAGTTCATTGCTACAATTGCAATGTTTTATTTCAAATCTCAGGCATTCCTTTCATTTCCATAAAACTTATTCCAGGGCTTTGTTAGATTATTTTATGGATTGGAACCTCCAACCGAAGAGCTAAGAGCGACCTGAGTTGACCTGGTAAGGCATAATCAATGCTCTTTCTGGATAACTAACAGGGATTCAACTACACGTGCATTTCCCTTAAACTAAGCAAACCCTAGTCATTTCACTTTAGTTTTCTTTCCTGTAAATTTTTTAGCCAATGTCAAACTGATGCTTCTTATGTCAAACGACACCAAGATTTTTTTCCTTTAATTTTTTGAAAGCATTTTTTACTGAGAGTTATGGATTATCCCATCCTTCCATTAAATTACTAGGATAATGGATGGATAGCCATAGAGATAACGACTATCCATACAGATGTTGAGCACGGTGACATCCCATGGACATCATCAATTTTTTTGGAATCACCTGGACATCATTATTTTTTTTGAAATCACATGGACATCATCATTTTATTTTTTCTCTGTGATTCACACACCTCATAACAAGTTTTTTTTGGGTCTTATGCGTCAACACAAAATCTTAGGCACTCCAAATCTCCATGCCTCATTTTCTGGTGAACAAAAAATCCTATGCACTTCAAAAAAACTTGCAAGATTCTTGGTTCTTCTGCCTGACAAAAAATCATTTCCACTCCAAATCTCCATCAATGTCGTCTCATTTCCTGGTGAACAAAAAATCCTATGCAGTCCAAATCTCCATCAATGGCGCCTCATTCTCGACATAAATTGAGCAGCTAGATTTCATATAGGTCATCTCACAAAGTTTATGATGATCCATAATGCTGGCCTTGGTGTACGCGCCATGCGCTCTTCTTTGTGAATGATTGCCTTGGCCGGACCAAACTGAAATGAAAAAAGACGCAGACAGAGTTTAAATTTAAAACCAAAACTTCCTTCCTGGTGTTGTGGTTACCGGGAGAATAAATATTGGAACGAACCAACAAACAACTTTAAGACAAGTGGCTCATCCATCTAGTTTATTTTAATGTTGGTTTTACTTTTGTTTCAGGTTTTTTTCGGCTTGAAATAGTACGTCCAAATTACTTTAATTTTTAAGTTGTTCACAATTGAACATTTAGGATTGTAGATGTCAATGGTGTAGAGAGTATTAATAAATATGCTTTATTTTATTGACGGTACCGAGTACTAGTAAATATGTTTTAATAAGTTTATAATAGTAATAGATGGGTGGGGAAATTTGAACAAGGATAAAGCTTGTGGAAGACAAAAGATAAGAGCATCATAGTGGATAAGTAATAAAAGATACTTAAGAATAGAGCCATATGGATATAACCACAGTGATGACAATACCAATTATTTTCTTAGACATGTAAGAATGGGAACACCATGAACTCATTTGGGAAAATTGACAAAGGAAATGATAGTTCCACAAGACGTTGTCAAAGAAGTCAATTTCTTGAAGGAACCCTATGGTTGATATAATTATCTAAGTAGTATGGCTATCCAAATCATTTACTAGACTTGTAAATAAGAGAGAAAAAGAGGTTCTAAAAGAAAAATTGAAAGAAATTTTATAGACATTTTAAAAGGATAATATGGCCACATGGCCTTCCTATATAATTATTCTTAGGATTTTTTCATTTCTTTGAAAATTACTTAAAAAACAGGATATTATAACACTACTTTTCTAAAATTTAATCCTAAAAAGGAAATGCGAACAACCTTCAGAAAAATAAATCCAATATCCTTATACAAATCCATCTATAAAATTATCTCAAACATTATTGAAAAAATAAAGAAATATGTTTTTTCAAAGAAAATCTATTGCGAATAGTTTCATTTTTTAGAGGGAATGGAAATCCACAGGACAATTGGGATCACATAAGAAAATGTTCACTCAATCAAGATTAGGGGTCAAAGATAAATGGTGATTAAAATGGAAACTCTCGAAATCATATGACATTGTAAGATTGACTTACACTAGACTTATTATTATACAATTAAGTTTTTTATTTGGGTGATGATGTATATTACTTCACTATCTTTGGATCATAATCAATTAGGTGACAAATCGATGCCCTTGAATAGGGATGGGTATTACATAAGTGTTCCCCTCATTGATTTTTATATTCTTTTTAATTTCTAAAGTTCTAACTAGGTTAATAAAGGAGGCTTCAAAAAAAGGTTCTTTGAAAGTGATAATCATTGGAACAACATATAACAAAACAAGAATCTATTTTATGGTTGATGTCAAAAAGTTAAATAATGGGACATGAAAATAAATTTAAAAAGTTGGAGGTATATTGAATATATTTTGCAAAGAAACTCCTAAGATTGTAAATCCTAAATAATCTTGGGTATAACTATGCAAGAAAAGGATTATTTTGCTAAATTATTTGTCTACATATTTATATAAATACATGTTGGCAGTGTTGAAAGCCGCAAATAGGGAATGAGGTATCCTCAGTTTGAATTCCCACTTGGAGCCCACACAAATTGGAGTACGAGTGATGACTAGTTGCCAAAAGTGGTGGTTTTAAAGGTAGGCCTTGGCTGCAACAAACACATAAGATGAATTATGCATGACTTTGGTGATAACAAGTGTATGACTTTATATGAGAGTGTAATGTATCAAAGGTTAATTCACATCAAAGGGGGGCAATGTGACCCCCTTAAAAGAAATTAATAAGAGATATTTTAAATAAGGCACACAAGAACCATTAGTTAACCTGCAAAATAGTTCACAAGATAATAGCTAAAATCATAATATAGAAACACAGATTCAATGAGAACATAGTAAGGTTAGAAAGATAGTTCATTAACGTTAGAATAGTGACACCACATATATCACAAATATATAAAGAATATTCTTACAACATTCACAACATATACACGAGGATGTGGCAGCTCTGAGAGCTTCGCACTAAGAAAGTGAAAGTCCCAAGCATACAATTAAATTGATGTAGTACTAGCCCCAATAGTGGATCATGAAGCCAAAACTTGCTTCTCTTAAAAGAATGATACTCTTCCTATTCTAACAAGAGAAGTCAAGGCCTCAAAATCTATCTCCAAGCCTCTTTGGTTCCAATCCATTCCCTTGAGTTATGAGGGCTTATTTATAGAAAATGAGACGACTCTTCATCTCCCTTTCTGACATTTGGACTTCCCTCATGACTCTCTTACATATTTTTTCTTTTATTGACTAATCGCTTTTCATATTCCACATTAAATTATTTGGACTTCCATTTACATTTATTTCAAAGTAAAAAAAAGAAAAGAAAAAACCCATATGAGACAAAAATTGGTAGAGCATAATAAGATGAAATAGATGTTAAGTTTAAGTTTAAGGAAACTATAGCCCAACAACTTTGACTTGAATACCTTCGATTACATAGTGATTCCAAGTTTTGTATTATGCCATGATATCCTCCTACTTTGCAATAATTTTAAGGTGCAAGCAAACTCTAGCTTCCATTGTATCAGAGTAGATAGTTTTGGAACCAGATTGAGTGTCCTTATTCAACAAGAAAAACATAGTGTTGATCTTAGGAGGGCCACTAATGTACTTCTGCATAGTATGCTAGTCAATCTCTAAGTCTGCTTTGGTGGAGATCTTCTTAAGCTAGTCAGAGTATTTTGTAACTTCTTGCATGCTTGCATTTCTTCCTTTAGCGTATGTGAATGTGCCAACTAAGGGAATCTTATGAGTTCTAACCAAGGAATCCACATTATTGTAAAATTGTGCATAAGAGGATACAATACTAGTTATAAATGCGTTAAGTTATTTGTTGTTATTCATGAGCACTATGAGCCCTGATTTTTCCAAATCATCTTATTGCCTTATCTTCTTAACTAGATCTTGTGGTGCACCTATATATTTCATTCCCCACTCATGAATCACAATGATAGTTGCATCGACAACTTTTAGAGCTTTTGCATTATTTCTTGATGATAGTGCCACTACAGATTGTTTCTTACTCATCCAATTGACTGCACCTCCAAATAGGTTAAACACATACCCACTTGTATATCTTCTCTAATCTAGATCTCCAGCCCAGTCTGCATCAATAAATCCACGAATATCCAACGCTCCTTCCAATACTGGTCTTCCTTGGTAGCACAAACCATAATCTCTAGTGCCACAGAAATACCTGAAAACTCGCTTCACTGTTGTCCAATGCTCCTTCCCTGTTTTTGACATAAACCTGCTCAATACTCCACCTACATGTGAAATGTATAGTCTAGTACAGGCCATTGCATACATCAGGCTACTAACTGCACTTACGTATGGAACATGGGACATGTCCTCTTCCTCTTCTTGTGTCTTGGGACACTGTTCAGTAGATAACCTCACACCTACAAGAATAGTAACCTTCACCGGTTTACTATTTTGCATATTAAACCTCTATAGTATTGTCTCAACATACTTCCTTTGGTTTAACCAAAGCTTCCTCCTTTCCCGATCTCTTTTAATTTCGATGCCAAAAATATAGTTTGCAGCACCAAGATCTTTCATTTTGAATTTCGAAGACAACTGGGTTTTCAAATCCTGGATAATTTCTTTGTCATTTCCAACCAGCAACATATCATCCACATACAAGACCAGATAAATAACACGGTCACCAATTAATTTAAAATACACAGTGATCTTCTTTGCTTCTGGTGAAGCCAAGTCCCCGTATAAATGTATGAAATTTATGATACCACATCCTTGGTGACTGTTTTAACCCATACAGAGACTTCTTTAACTTTTATACTAGTTCTTTCTTACCCTTCACCACAAAGCCTTCTGGTTGCTTCATGTAGATCTCCTCTTCCAGATCCTCCTGAAGAAATGTTGTCTTCACATCCATCTATTCTACCTCAAAATCAAAAGCAGCAGCAACAGATAAAAGTAATATAATATAAGTTCCCTTGGCAACAGCAGAAAAAATATCACCAAAACCAATTCCCAGCGCCTGGGAATAACCTTTTGCTACCAACCAAGCTTTATATTTCTCTAGTTTTCCTTCTACATTTGTCTTCTTCTTAAACACCCATTTGCTGCCAATGGGTTTCCTTTCAGCCGATAACTCCACTAGAGCCCAAGCCTCATTTTTGTGCAAATATGCCATTTCATCAGTCATGGCCTCTTTCCAAAGTTTTCCATCCTTTGAATCTACTGCTTCCTGCACAGTTCTGGGATCATCATCCATAATAGATAAATCAAAATTTCAATAGAAATAAGATGGACTATACCTTTCTGGTTGCCTTCTTTCTCGAACTGACCTTCTCACAGCCAAGTTTGTGGCTCTTCATCTTCTGATTCCTCCTACGTTGTAGAGTCTGATTCTTCCTCCTTTAGCTCAAACTCTATCTTCTTAGGTTCCTTTGGTTGGGCTTCATGTTTAATAACATTTTTCACCTCTCTCAACACCACATCTCGGTTGTACACGACCTTCCTTGTTACTCGGGCTCCAAATATTATAACCCTTTAAACCATCCTTATACCCAATAAAGATGCACTTTTTAGATTTACTATCCAACTTTGTTTGTTTCTCCTTTGGAACATGTACATATGCATCACATCCAAATACCCTCAGATGTAAAAGAGAGGGTTTCTTACCAGTCCATACCTCTTGTGGAGTCTTATCCTCCAATTCTGATGAAGGTGACCTATTGATCAAGTAACATGCAGTATCCACCGCCTCTACCTAGAATTCTTGTCCTAACCCAGCACCATTGAGCATGCTTCTTACCCTTTCCATCAATGTCATGTTCATTCTTTCTACAACTCCATTTTCCTAAGGTGTATATGGAGTAGTCTTCTGTTGTGCTATACCACACTTCTTACAGAATTATTGAAATTCTTTGTTGCAAAACTCTCCACCATTATCTATCCTCAACACCTCTATCTTCTTCTCTGTCTGATTTTCCACGAGAGCCTTAAATTCTTTAAACCTGTCAAAGACTTCAGATTTCTTCTTAAGGAAATATATCCATGTATTCCTTGAGAAGTCATCCATAAATGATACATAGTATACAGACTTACCAAGTGATGCAACCTTCACAGGTCTAAACACATCAATTTGCACAAGCTCTAATATCTGTTTCGCTCTCTTACCACCAGAGGGGAAACTCACCCGATTCTGCTTCCCATACACAATTTTCATAGAAATCAAAATCTGGAGAGCTATTACTCATACCTTCTACCATACCTTTACCATGAAGTATTCAAAGGCCTTTCTCTCTAATATGTCCAAGCCTTTGATGCCACAATATGGTCTTCTCTTCAAAGACCACTAGATTTTCTGCTCCACTTTTAGGAACCACAGAACTGTTGCACCTATCAATAACCGTGCTACCTTGCAGCTTGTACAGAGTTCCAATCCGAACTCCCTGCATCAGTATTAGTGCTCCCCGAACCATCTTGCAAGTATCCTTCTTGAACACTGTTTTTACACCTACATCATCCAACTTGCTTACTGAAATTAGATTTTTGGCCAATGCAGGAATATGTAGAACACCCAGAAGTTTTCTAACTCTTCCACCTTGCAACTTCAACTTTACCTCTCTGTGACCAACGATTTTATCCTTCCTATCATCCCCAAGAAGACATCACCACCATCATATTTCTCATACTCGTAGAACCACTCTCTATGGGGAGTGAAGTGAAAGGATGCACCTGAGTCAATCAACCATGCCTCATGATCCATATGTGTACTTGAAGAATCCAAGTACACATACCCACCTTCATCTGAGGTGGCTTTCGCCTCTGTAGAAGGAGCCTCATCAGATCCCTTTACTTTGTGAGGAGATTTAGATTTATAGTCCCTTTTGAAGTGGCCTTCCTTTCCTTATTTCCAATGCACCACCTTTATAGGTTTTCCTGGAGATTTAGATCTCCCTCTAGATTTATATCTCCCACTCGATGACTTATTTTTGTTTCTGTTCTAGGACCGTCCTCGTACAGACAAGGCATCACCATTATGGGTCTCCATATTTTTCTGTCTCATCTCCTCCATCAGCAAGGCTGAGACTATTTCATCAAACTCTAAGGCAGTTGCATTGCTACCTATTGCAATAACCAAACTATCCCACGAATTTGGTACAGAACACAACAAACTGCTGCACTTATCTTCATCTAAAATTTTAATATCAATAGGTGCCAACTGACTTACCACAATATTAAATGCATTCAAATGCTCTGTCACCGAGTCTCCATATTTCATCCTTAGGTTATACATCTTCTTCCGCAGGAACGGTTTATTCACCAGAGACTTAGATTGGTACAAAGTCCCTAACTTGTCCCACAAAGCCTTTGTCGTAGCTTCCTCTGATACATTCAACAATACTGAATCTAAGACACACAATCGTATTGTGCTCTTTGCCTTCCGATCCAACTTCTTCCATTCTTCATCAAACACTCCTGTTGGTTTAGTACCCGGATATACTGTGATCCACTAATCTTTATCCACCAACAGATCTTCCATCTTGAGTTTCCACAACTCAAAACTCTGACCTTTAAATCTCTCGATCTCTATATTTCATCTACTCGCCATCTTCTTTCACCACCAAAATCGATCTCGTAGATCTCCCACTAAACAAGGTCTACCACAGGCCCGAGCGAAACCCCTCAGCAACAATGGTGTCCCCTTGAAGCCAAAACAACTGTGATACCAAATGTAGGTTTTAACCCTGTATATAAATTACCTGCATACAAATTCTAAAACACATAAAATAAACAATGTGAGAGCATAACACATAAAACACATATACACAGAGATTTTCTCCTGGATCCAAAAACCGGGACTACCAACTTGATTTTTCATTATGTTCCTTTCAATGGTACAATACATATTTATATATGCTGAAGCATCCAATACCATGGACCAAAAACCATAGCGTCCAAAAAAACATGTGTGAAAACCATGCACAAAACCATAGGTGGGTCCGCCCAACATAACATAGGTTCCAAACCCAAAATTTTCTGAGGCGCTGCCCTGGACCCCATAAAGTGGGGTTACGGGTATGCCTCAAACCCCATGTGAACCCCCCTCTAACCCCCCAATTAACTTTGTGGGCTAGTAATGGAAAGAATATAACACAACCCAACAATATATAGTGTGGAACTTGAAGTTCTCGAATTTTGTGACTTTATCTTATGCAACCTTTAGATTCATGATTATGTGAGATCACACTTGTAGATGAAAGGCGGGCCAAGCCAATTTATTTTTCCTCTGCAACACCGCTCACAACCCTATGAAAATATGATACACAACTTCTTGCATGACAAAATGATATGTGGCATAACTCAATAACAAAAATGAAAATGCCTCAAACCACTAAACACCTAGAGGTAAGTGCCATTTGGAGTGGCCAACCAATCAACAACCTCTGATATTGAATTCATCACCTCTTGAGACATGCAAGGAGGTTCTTCTTCAAAGATCAGTTGATACAAAACAATGCAGAAATAATCAACCAACTTTCCAATAACTCCTTTGTGACTGCACTCTCCTAGTATTTTGTAATATATATGGACAAGAGGATCTTTAGGTACCCAATTCCAGCTCTTACCAATAAAGGCATTCAGGGCACATATACCATCCAATATATAGCCAAACATATAGGACTTTCCTTATTTAACATTGGGAGGATTCTTTGCCATGTTTGCATTGACTCTAAGCTGCTTGGCCAAAAGGTCAGACCAATTAAATGTCTTTCCCTCAGTGATAATTTGATACAACATGTACACCCATCCTTCATGAAAGGAATCAATATCCTTTTGTACATAAATCTGAAAACAAATATAATAAAATATTGGAACATGTCCCGAGCATTTAGTTTTATAAGTATTGTTGGGTGTATGGAAAAAATTTGTTGGCTCTTTCACTCAATTCTTAATCACATATTTGGTTCTCAAATAGTTTTTAATAACATATAAGTGTGAATCCATATACTGCTTGGGATTAGGTAAATCATACATCCATTGAAAATCATGATCCGTATTGGAAGCAATATGATGTCCACTGAAACTATTGAGTAGCTTGTTCTTAGTATTCAGGCCATGTAGGATGCACTTGATAACATTTTCACAAGGAAGAATGAGAACATGCATGCTTCCTTGTGGAAAGTTGATTGCTGGAAACGATATATACCTCTATGTACATTCTATACCTACTCTGTATTATTCAGCTGTAAAATCATATTTAACCATGTTCAAAGTGGTCTCAGAGTCCTTTTCAATGATGAGTTGATTATCAGAATGAATATGCAAGATAACTTGACAACTCTCAACCACCTCATCAATATAGCTCTTTTTTCTCTCGTTTGAGGCTGATCTCTTAGGAGGCATGATGATTCCTGCCAATGGAGAAGAGATGAGCTAAAAAATTGCAATACCTACAACAAGAGAGGTAGTATGGAAAACAAGTTAGATCAAGCAGATCATTCCATTAGTCAAACATAAAGCGATAAATCACTCATCAAGGAGACAAATTGCGTAGTTGTTGGACTTTATGAGGTAGACATATGACTGGGATTACCTAGTGCATGGTGAGGAGAGGGATTGCGTAGTTCCAATAGTCAAGGGAGAGCTTGAGGCTTGAAATTGCACAATGTGCAGTCTTAGCTAGGCAAGAGAGAGAAAAGGGTACATAATCCATGATATCAATGGCCAAGGCTGAGGGCTGAGGCATGGAACTGCCTAATATGGATATGGACAAGCTAGTCAATGCATATTGCACAATCTTAAAGGTCAAGGAGAATGCTTCAAGCCTGAGGATGTGAAATACATAGTTGAGTGTGGGAAAAAAATAGTGATGATTATACAATTTTGTGAAGGAGAGAGAGAGAAAAAAACTTCGATATATGAAGCTGGGGTAGGAGAAAGTGTAGATCAGACTTATGATAGATTATATTAGTGAATAACATGGCCCAAAATTGTTCATGAAAAACGAAAAACAAGCATGCATAAAAAGTCCCTGCAGCGGAAATTATTGGTAGGAAACAAGCAAGAAGGTGATGCAACACTTGAAAAAATTGAACGATGGACTAAAACAACACCTCTACAAGATAATATTAATACAAACACCATGTACCATGAAAATAAATGGGAAAAATAACACTCATAGAAGTAAAAGATACAAAAAAAATGGAAAAAAACAACACACAAAAAACTTACCCAGAAAAGAATTGCAAACCAAGTTGAAAGCTCGTTGATCTAATGAGGAAGGCTAGAGCTCAAAGTTAAAGTGTGAAAATGAGTTCTAATAGCCACTATCTTATAGGTTTCTCCCCATAGGGCTAGGCTTAGGGTTTCTGATGGACATGCCTAAAATCAAGGAAGTAGTGACACATGTTGTTTAGCTCAAAATATAAACATTATGCCACATGTCAAGCACTGATTACTCACTCCTTATTATCTAGGGATGCACATTTTATTACTCTGAGAACTTACAAAGTCTCACTTGCAAAGGCGACTATGCAATTCCTAGAAACAAGGGATGACATAATCCATTAGCTTAGTGAAATGTGTAGTTCATACTCTAAAATAGAGATTTTATAGTTTGCAAGTTTACTGTCTGCTAGTCTTCAAGGTTGTGCAGTTTTGATCATCAGGATATTGCGCAATTGGAAACCTTGAGGAATTGTGTAGTTCTAAGAGTCAAGACCTGGAGTTGCTTTGGGATTCGGGAAAAATTTTACTTGTGTTTGGAAGATGTTTATTTGTCTTCGAAAATACTTATTCATCATCAAGAGAACCTAATGAACTCATCACAAAGATTGAATGCATGGATAAGTGATAAGAACACATGACAATTAAAAGGAATACTTGATGAGAGTGAAAGATAAGTTCTTATAAACAGAAGGTAGGCTCCAAAATAGAAGCATAGGAAAATTTTTGGAGTGGGGTTGTAGTAGTTACAACACTTGGTGGCACACTAGGAGAACTATAGCAATTTGTATGGGTCTAACTCTGTAAGCCAGTTCTATCTCTTCAGGAAGTTGTAGAAATTCTACTCTCTATAAGTCTTGTAGAGAAACTGTAGATTAAATTGATTATGCAATGTACTAAAGCAAAATACTCAATCTACTTCTACTATCAAACTTGTGGAAGCTTAATCAATTTGAGAAAGATCAATCGGAACACATATAACAAAGAAGAAGAAATCATACACATGAAACACAAAAGAATACTCTGAGGAAAGCCTCAACTAATAACCCCACTATCTGTAATATCACACAAGTGGAAATATCTCAGGATTACACAAAGATTTAGCTCTCAAGCTATCCATCTCTTAATACAATCCCTCACTGTTGCTCATAGATAGAATAGACAACACATATGCCTTCCTTCAGTCCTCCAATCCTCCTATTTCCTTGCGCAATTTCTCCTGGGTCCTCCAACTGCCACCTGTGCAATTCTCACCTCACACTCCACATGAGTGGATGCCTCTACTCGATCTCCTCTCGGCTTCTCCAGTTGTGGCTAATCCACAACCTCCTAAAGTTGCTTCACCAATTGTGGCTCCTCCACAATTGTCTGAGACTTCTTTTGGTGCTGCATGTTGAGAGGTAATGTACTCTCCCTCTCAACCACCAAGTCTCTAACATTTGCCTTGCTCCTTAAGGCTTTCCATGCATCTCGAACCTCAAGAGCATACAAGTTCTATACCTGTGAACCGATATGTTTCACATAACCTGTGGTGATGTGTCTAAGGAAAACCTTTCCCTTACTCAAGACAACATCGTAGCCTTTGTCCTCCACCATCGTGATCGATACCAAGTTCTTCTTAGTCTAGGCATGTACTTCACATTTTTCAAGGTGATAGAAGCTCCATGCTCCCTCTGAAAAGAAACCGTGCCCACTCTGGAAACACTATACCTTTCATCGCACCTATCTCTATGAGTATATTGAGGTCTTTCTCTTCCAAGGTAATGAATAAACTCTTATCGTCAGTCATGTGGAATGAGGCTCCACTGTCCAGAAGCCAACCACAACCCATCATCGATGAAACCGTGCATGCGATGAGGGTAAAATCCAATTCGAACTGAGAGGTTAATGCCTCACCTTCCGATCCTTTCTTGGACTTCTTTTATGGGAAATTAGTTGCATAATGTCCCGTCTTGTGAATTAAGTTTGCACCTGCAACCCCGAACTTCAAACTTCAAATCCTTCTCAGTAAACTATTCATAGCTATGATAACCTTTGTTCTGATACCATGTAGAACTTTTTCTACAAAACCTAGCTTTGATACCATGTAGAAATTATAGTCTCTACACATCTTGCAGAGAAACTGTAGATTAAAATGATTATGCAATGTACTAAAGAAAAATACTTAATTTGCTTCTACTATCAAACTCGTGAAATCTTAATCAGTTTGAGCAAGATCAATTGGAACACATATAACAGACAAGAAGAAATCATACACATGAATCACAGAAGAATACTCTAGGGAAAGCCTCATCTAAAATCCCCGCTATCTGTAATATCATACAAGTGGAAATATCTCAGGATTACACAAAGCTTTACCTCTCAAGCTATGCAACTCTTAGTACAATCCCTCACTGCTGCTCACAGACAGAATAGGCAACACATATGCCTTCCACAGTCCTCCAAGCCTCCTATTTCCTTGCGTAGTTTCTCCTCGCTCCTCTAGCTACCACCTGTGCGATTCTCACCTAACACACAACACTGACCTCTAAAATAACAGCGCAATCCTGAAGGAGTTAATTCCTCATGCATGGATGAGTTTCTTTTATAGGAAAATTCCTCCAACTGATAATACAATGTCCCTGTCCTTAATCTCAATTGTGTCTTTCTTTGAATTGACATGCATGAATTATTTATGAGAGAATATTTAGTTATCTGCAGAACACTATTTGCATGCATGCATGCATTGATTGACTGAACTCACAATTAGTTCCTCAAATTGTTTGGAACTAATTTAATTGGACATAACTGAGTTAACTAAGCTCACTAATTACAACTCAAATAAAACTCATCCTTATCTCCTTAATTAAGGGATAATCTCCTTAATTTAATGGATAATTGTTGCTTGACTTCACAAAAACTTCTTGTTTAAATTTCTCCAACTAATTAACTCAAGATGAATTAATTAATTATTTTTCAAACAATTAGTGAGACTAATTTGAATTTTAATTCTCAATTTTGATTCAAGGACAAATCAAAGTTGGAATGTATCTCGAAATGTTATTATAGCAATTCTGTTTTTACATTTCTATTTTTTTCTATTTCCAACAAAGTTGGAGTATATCTTGAAATGCTATTTATAGCAATGTTATTTTTACAATTTCTATTTTTAGCATTTCTTGTTGCTATTTTCAATGGAAGTATTATTCATGTCATTGATTACCATAGCTTCTTTACTTAGCTTGAGTTAAATACATAGTTCCTTTGTTCTCTTCATCGAAGACACACTAACACAATCAAGGCAAACTCAGTTGTTTTGGTTGGGGACAGAGAGTGTGTAGATATGCAGGTGAAAAGGATGCCAGAGTCTTAGTTTACATATTTGGTATTTCTCCACTGCCAGTAGGCCTAGAAAATACCCCGATAGAGTCACTGCAAGAACAAAAACATTTCTTCACCGATAGTGAGCCTAAACAATAACTTGGCGAAGTTGCTTGCTTCACCTCCCTGTGCAAGAAGCCTTTCTCTTATTTCACCCTTTATTTATTTATATAGTCGTGCTTCAACATTTATTATTTCATGGGGTAGAAGAGCGATTTCGACTTATTGAGAGAAGAAGAGGTTACTCTTTAGAAAAGGACATATGTACACCTTTGAAATACAACACACTTATTTTAGTTTCCTCCCATATTTACGGTACCTGAATAAGCTTACCCAATAAAACTGACGAAACATAATAACTGATTAAAGAAGAGGGTACTAGCTAAATATTCGAGTGTCGCAATTCCACTAAGTTTTTTTCTTTTTTTTTTTTTTGTTTCTGAGGAAGAATTTATTTTACATCCAAGCATCATTGAATAAATGATACAAGGCCTGTGAAAAGAGAAGGAATAGATAGAAAGCCAAAAATTGACAATTGTACAATGTCATCTTGAACTCTACCATGCTCATTCCAAAATACGAACACAAATTCATGCAAGTATTATTACGATGGGAGGAAAAGAAAGTACGAAATAAAATACAAAGCCAAAAATGGAAATAGTAAAATAAAAAACCTAAATATACTCCTAATCTAACAAGGTATAGGCCAGGCTTACGTAAAAGGAAACTTCCAGTGCAACCAACGAAGCATTAACCGACCTATATCATCGAGGGAACCACTTACAATAAATATCATCAAGAGAAGCACATGACAAGAAAGATGTAACATGACATGTTCAAGAATCTGAAGGAACACAACATAAGAAACAAATAAAAACAAGAAATCACATTCTAAAAATTCTACTGATGCATCATGGTGTTTAAACATATTGTGACAAACTCTCCTATCAAAACATGCATTCAAATTTTCAGGATTGGCAAACATAAGGAAAAAATAACTTTTTTGTAGCATAGCAGCCTACCACATATGATTTTTCCAACCATTGAGCTATAAAATCTTGATATGAAGATGAAGGTTCTCACGCTTCAAAGAAAGGTCCATTTTTAAAATTTGTGATCCCCTCATGAGGATTTTCCTAAGAAATAATACCAATCTGGTGATTCTTAGACCAACCATCAAGAATGCAAGATACCGACATAACCATCGCCATATGTCGAAGTGTCTTGACATCTTGACATAATTACAAGATATCTAAAGATAGATCATCAAAATTCGGTGGCTTATAATAATCGATACTTGAAGGCACAATATCACTGTTAGATAAATCGATGAACACATCAAGAAAATCAAGAAAAAATTCTATTTTTTCATTCAAAAGAAAGGAATCATCATGATCTCATGAATCATAAAGAGGGATGGATGAAAACATGAGATTATATTCTTTGTTTCTTGATTTTGATATGATGAGGAATGAGACATATTATGAAAAGAGAATCCTTCCTCACGTTCCTTTGATGTAGAAACAACATTCCACTATTCGTAATTGCAATTGGAGTTATCATCTAAGAGGATGACTCATGAGAAGATTAGATAGATTTGATAGGATCATTAAATAAGTCAAGAAAAAGGGATTCGGGTAAAGGAAAGAATGAGATATCATCTTTCATCTTTGAATCTTGTTTTAAATCAAAATCCCATACATAATGATCACAAAGATATTGCAAATCATTTGGTCTCCACTAACTCCATTGAAAACTTTACCCTCTTGATAGTTGGAAGATATTTTAATAATAAGTTCATGTGACATAGTAGGATCATGAAAAACAACCAGAAGAGAAAAAATGAATGCCATTGATTAAATTAGATTCAAAATCTGCATTCAAATCTTGAATAGGAGAAGATGGTGATAAATTAGAAGGTATATTTTCATGTTATCCAAGCTCACCCTAAGTATATGAAACTTCTTGATTTAACGGAGGATCAAAAGAAATTAAAGAGTTACATAGAATAACAATCCTTTCTTTTACCATTTTGGGAGATCCATAGCCTAGGAATGTTGGGGGATTCGAAAGGGATTATGGATCAGATGGATTCAAAGAAATTTGAACAAGATACTCAATTCTCGATTTCATAAAATTCTAGTCAATATCATCATCATAAAATTCATAAAAAAAGTGAATAAATTGATCATGAAAATCTCCAATAGAGTAATCATATTCCATTTCGCGATGGATAATCTTCTTATAAACATCATAGTTAAACCCATTGAAGGCTAGATAAAACTCTTTGACAAGTTGTTCAAAAGAATGAATAGAGGTGGTCAGAAAAGTGTAATACCACTTCTTAATGCATGCTTTGAATGTGAAAGTGAACAACCTACAAGAAACATCCTCACAATCAACTTTACGAGAATCATAAAATTCAAGAAAGTGATAGGTGTGCTCAAGGATGGTTATTCCACCCTTCCCATCAAATTTTAAATTTGGCAAGTCATGAGTAATCTCCATAGGCACTATCTACTTTACAACTCTAGGAACAAATGTTTGGGTTAAGATATGGGAACTAGCCATTTAGGATAAAAGGGCGCAAACAAACTTCAAGGGATCGACTTGTCATCCAACCCTCCTTCCAGCACCAAAAACTTTTTGAGGATGTTGAAAATTCCAATAGGGAAGGGGGACTCCTTGATGTGAGGTCCCAAATAGACCCACAACGTTTGGAGTAGGAGCCCGAATTGAGATACGACCTATTGCCAAAAGTCGTGGTTTTAAAGGTAGGCCTTTATTCCAACAAACACATAAAGTATGCATGACTTTGGTGATTACAAGTTTATGAATTTATGCAATATCAACTGTAATGTATAAAAGGTACATTCACATAAAAGGGGGGAAAAGGTTATCCCCTTAAAAGAAAGTAATATTACGTATTTTTAAAGATACACACAAGCAATGTTATTTAATCTTCAAAATAGTTCAGAGGATAATGAAAAGTATAATAATATAAAAACATGTATTCAATGAGATACATACAATGGTTAACAAAATAGTTCATTAACATTAGCGTAAGTGAAACCATATATATTACACATATATAAAGAATAGTCTTCCAACATTCATGACATATGCATGAAGACGTTTTGTCTCTGAGAGCTTCTCATTAAGAAAGTGAAATTCTGAAGCATACAATTATATTGATGTAGAAATAGCCCAATAGTGGAACATGAAGCCAACACTTCTTCTCTCCAAAGAATGATACTCTTCTTATGCTACACAAGATATTCGAAGGCTTAAAAATCTATGTCTCTAAGACTCTTTGGTTCCAAGCCCTTTTCTTGAGTTATGAGGGCTTATTTATAACAAATGAGATGACTCCTCGTCTCCCTTTGTGACCTTTTGACTTCCCTCACAAGTATTTGACTTGTTTTGTCTTTTGTTGATTAATGACTTTTCATAATCCACATTAGATTATTAGAACTTCCTATTATCACCCCAAGAAACTCTGCTAGGTTGTATCTCAGAGATGCTCGAGAACATTATAAAAACTCAACAAAATGTTAGATGTGGATGAATGGAAGGAATGATACTTGTTCAAGCTGGATAACCACTTCTACTATGCTTAACTCCAGACATGCATGAACACCCCCAGACTACAAGGCTTTAGACCACCAATTGCTCACAGCTCAAGGAATTAGGTGAATATGGAGAATACTGACCACACCAGTAGATGCACAGGACTCTGTGATGGCTAGATGCAACCAGTAAAGAGGTCTGCTAATCTATTTCCTAATGCATAGACAGGATGACAGCTCTCTGGCACTAAGTAAAAGAAACCTACATAACACATTCAATAAGACATACAAGATTCTAACATAGAGGTGGGATGACAGCCCCTCAAATGCTAAATATCAAGAGCACATGAACAAATACATAATAGGCACAACATAGAACATAGAAGAAGGGGAAAGTGAGCAATTAACAAAAAAAGAAGCTTGTATTAGCTGAAAATGAAGACCAGAGGCTGCAAGTATCAAAGTAGTTACGGTCTCCAGAAGTTGAACCTTACATCAGAACCAGAACCATCAACCCTCATCCCATTGTGTTTTTGGGTATATATAGAGTTTGATTACAAAAATTCTTTGCTATTCTATGCATGGAGGGGTCATAATGGACCACCAACCACTTTAACTATCTAGTATGGGTCTCTGCTGTAATCTGCTGGCTTTAATGAACAAAATTGATCTTTTCTAATACTTTGTTGTACTTCTTGATTAGGTGGAGTGTAATATGCATGAAATTCCATAATTGTAGGTTGCAAATTTCTTCTTTGGCATCGTCCTTCTCGTCCTTTGGACATATTGCTCTTAAATTAGGTAGTTGAAGAGTAACTATGCCAGGTACAGGTAGCTAGCCACCTTCGTCCTCTGGGAACATAGAATGGCTATGGACATGGATAGTCAGGACGGGCGAAGGAAGAAAATCGGTTGTTGGATTAAATGGATGAACGAAGGGGATCTATCAACAAGAGACATTAGGAGAAGGCGGGAACCAACAATCTTGAGCCATTGGATCTTAGGTGGATAGATCCAATGGTTATCGGGGGTGAAAGGTACACGGACGATAACGAGCAGGAGACTACGGATGGGCGGTAAGCGGTATTTCCTGCACCACGTTTCGGAGGTGGTTGGTATTCATACACGACGAAGTGATGCAATAGGCACACAACACGTGTCGGATGGAACTGGCATGAAACCACTTTCCCCACGGGTTAACGCGCGGGTAAGTTTCGGCTGCGGGGACAGCGAATGACATTGGATTGCGATGACGGACCATCAAACGGTGGAGATTAATGCACATGCTCTTCGATTGATGTGATAGGGAAAGACTATGTGGAGCACACGGTTATATGGATAAGATCATGTTATGGTGTTTAAGTGCCCAGGGCCTAAGGAAAAGGGGCTTATGCTGAGTAGTTAAGAAAACGAGGTGGCGGGAGAGTAAGGGATGGAGAAAGATGAACAGCCAGGAATCCTTTTATGCACAATCAAGCAAACTGAGCCCATTTCTGACCTTAAGAGATGATCTTTGTATAACAGAGCTAACACTTGCTCCTTCTGGGGATGAGATCCTCCCTGTGAGGTCTCGAGAACTGCAGACCAATGCCTTTCCTGTAGAAAACAAAAATAGCAAAATTCCTAGTGTTTCATTGGGCATGGAGTTTACTAAACCTATACTAAGACTGACAAAACAATATATTTACAACATTAAGGCCCAAAAGACCTTAAATCACATAAATTTTCAGAAAACGCCCATTAACTAGGCCATCAAAAACTGCTTCTCCTCCCATGCTTTGCAGTATGAAGGTATGGTTCCCTTGGATCTGAGAAATAATAGAAGGGCCCGTCTAGAAAGCATCAAACATCCCATGGTTTCCTTTCTCTTCTTTCAGTGCATCCCACTTCAGAACCAAGTCTCCAACCTAAAAATTGTCTGCCTTTGTCCCTTTGTCAAAAGCTTCCTTGATCTTTTTCTAATGTGTTGCAGCCTTTTCAACCAACTGTTCTCTGATTTGATGTGCCTCTGCTAAATTAGTGATCCTTTGTGCCATATTTTCTTCCTCATTCTGCTCTTCATGTAGGAACTTTGCCACAGGGAGAGTAAGCTTTATTGGAAATACTACCTATGTGCCATACACCAGCTTAAACGGAGAATTCCCTGTGGATCCCTTAATGGTCACTCTGTCGACCAAAAGTGCATATTTGAGCTTAGAATTCCAATTCTTTCTATTTTCATCCAGTAGCTTCTTAATTATCCTTATTAAACTCTTGTTGGAAGACTCTGCTAGACCATTACCTTGAGGGTAGTATGAGGTGGAATGAACTAGTTTAATGCCCATTGAATTATGAATCTCCACCAATTATTTTGCTCTGAAGGCTACTGAATTATCTATGACTAATTTATGTGGATAACCAAATCTGGAAAAGATGTGCTCTGTCAAAAATTTCATGACCACATTATGATCAACCTTTCTGGTGGGGATTGCTTCAATCCACTTAGTGAAGTAATCAGTGGCTACTAATATCCATCTGTGTTGCCCACTAGAATGTGGATTGATTTCTCCAATGAAATCCAAGCCCCACTACTAAAAATCTCCTTTTGCATGTATTGGTCTTAAGGGCAGGGACATCAATTGTTGTCTCCCTTCAAATCTTTGGCATGTGTCACAAGATTTAACAAATGAAAATACATCAGAAAATAAAATGGGCCAATAGTACCCAGCTCTGAGAATCTTATGTGCAGTGGTTTTCCAATAATAGTGTCCTCCACACATGCTGGAATGAAACTGTTGCATAACTTCCATGGTTTGCTCTTTGTCCAAACACCTCAAAAGCATTCTAGATGGGTCCCTCCAATAGAGTAGATTTTCATTAATGCAATATTTTGGTACCCTGAGTTTAATCTTTCTAGATTGACTTTGAGTAAAGCTTGGAGGGATTTCTAGTTTCAACAAGAATTTAACTATTATAGAATACCAATCACAAGAAGCTAGATTTTATTCCACTGACTGTTTTCTTTCTGGTTCAGCTACTTCCTCTTCTTCTGTTAGACCATTCTCTGAATTCGAGAACATGAGGTTTATGTCCAATGTTCTGCAATTTTCTTCAGCTAATAGTCTGGCAAGACCCTGACCTCTGACAAGCTTGGTGGGCTTCAATTATATATTAAACTCAATCAGTTTTGCAATCCATTTAGCCCTTCTTCCATCAGCGTCAAGTTGTGTTAAGACATATTTTATTGCAGCAGAGGGTACATATACAATTATCTTGGAATTCAGAATGTAAATTCTGAAAGCTTTCAAAGATTTGATAAGAGCATATGCTTGTTTCTCAATAATATCATACCTTAGCTCAACATCCCTTAAGGTTTTGCTGAAAAATGCCACTGGATGCTCTGAGCCTTCTTTATCTGCTTGCAATAAAATAGTTGCAAGGGTGTCTTCAGAGTCAAATGAAAGTATATGGAACTCCTTGTTGTAATTTGGACTAATTAAAGTGGGAGCTTCCATAATGGCTTTCTTAATGGACTGAAAAGATTTTCTTGCTGCCTCAGTCCATTTGATCTCTGACCCCTTTCTCAACATGGAGGTAATATGCTTCACAAGTTCTGCAAAATTTGGTATAAACCTCCTCACAAGATTGATCTTGCCCAGAAAGGATTGGATATCCTTCTTTGATCTCAAGATATACAAAGTCTGTATGGCTTTGACTATTTCTATGTCAATTCGGACACCTGCAGTGGAAACAATATGTCCTAACAGCTGGATTGACTGAAATCCCAAACCTTTTGCACTTCAAAAACACTTTCTTCAAATGTTGCAAGTGGTCATGATGGTTGCTGGAGTATACTATTATGTCATCAAGGTAGATAAGGATAAATTTATTCTTCTCTCCCAGAAATGCTATATCCATTGCTCTCTGAAAGGTGGCTCCAGCATTCATCAGTCCAAAAGACATCTTAGCATACATAAAAGCGCCCCAAGGTGTGGTGAATGTAGTCTTATCCTGATCATCTGGATGTACAAAAATATGATTAAAGCCTGAAAATCCATCTAGGAATGACATCACTTTGGCTTCTGAGACCTTCTGCAAAAAATGCTCCATCTTCGGTAGAGGATAATTGTCTTTATTAGAGCATTTGTTTAAATTTCTGAAATCAACACAGAGTCTGATTTCTCCACTTTTCTTCCTCACCACTACTAGGTTGGCTACCCACTTGGAATATCTGAGAGGAACTATGATTTTGGTAGCCAACAATTTTTTAATTTCTTTTTCAATTAGAGGGAAGTGCATAGGATTCATTGGTCTTAGCTTCTACTTGAAAGGGATGGTGTCTTTCTCTAAGGGTATATTATACTGAATAATCTTCTTGTCATATGTCTTCAGGTCACTATATTCCCAGGAAAAGACATTATCAAATTGCTTCATTAAATTGCAGTATTCAGAACATTGATCAGCAGACAGATGCATGGATAGATTTATGTATCTTGGCTGACCTAGACTCCCTATATCATGCTTACAGACTGCAGATCGGTCTTCTTTTTGAGATGCCTTGTAAGGCACATCATTTTGGTCAAACAACTTTTTAATGGAACAAGAACCTTAGGTATATGATTGTTGGGCAATTGGACAATGCTATATTTGCCAATTTTATTTCTAAGCTGGGATTTGGGGCTTTCTTGCAAGGCTTCATTCTCTTGGTCAATTTGCATTTCAGATAATTCATCAATGACTTGCAAGAACCTATTCACTTCATCATCATCTTTAAAAACTTTCCAATGGTGGACATTATTAGCCAAGGATGGTTTGTGGCGCCAAAAATGTTAGTCCTTACAATCTCCTAGGCTGAAAAGGAAATCGACAAGGGTAACCTCAAACCACTTCAGCTCAGTAGCTAGCCCTACTGAGCATGAGAGGGATCTCTCTAAGTCTCTTATCAATGATATGACTTTAAAGCAAATAAATCTTAGGCTAGATATGTATACTTGTTTGTGAAATTTTGGTTTTTAAAGGGTTTACTGAACTTAGGGTTTGGAGCCACAAGTAGGTTTAAGCTATGGGAATACAGGAGCAAGCATAAGAAGGAGCTAGATGTCAGAAGCGATGGTGTAATTGGAGTATTTGTTACTGTAGTATAGAGGATATAGAATGAAAGAAAACTAATGAGCATTAAAAAATTATTTCATTAGCTTAAGAAGACAAAACATATAACCATGAAAACCTAGATAACAGAGCTTGAAAAACAAGAATTCTGAGTATTTTATCATAAGGTACTCATAAAGAGAAGAAATATAATGTATGTAAATATGTTTAGATCATGATAAAAAAAAAGAGTGAAGCACAAACACCATGAACTCATTGGGCTAGAGTTCCTTGAAAATAACTGCAACCTGTGTTTGTATTAGCTGAAAGATGATTACAATGCAAGCCTCCTTTACAAAAAGATCAAAATTCTTCTCCTGAGGTGAAATAGTACTTATAAACTATCCTAGACCACTTTCCCACCTTCAAGAGTCGAATTCCTTGGTGGAGGAACTGACTCCAAGATTCTCTCAACCAACAGGTGAGAGTGAGAAGGTGCAGCTCAAACACCTCATGAAGAGTTTGATTAGGAATTTGCTTCTTTTATGAGGCCTAATAAACATAAAAAAACAACCTATGATATAAATTTATTCATGCTTACATCACCTAGCCTCATAACTTGTGTCATTACAAAGAGAATCTTGACTTTGACCAAGTCTGACTAAAAACTAGAGATTTTACACAGTGAAATTTTACAATTAAAAACATAAAAAATGCAGAAGCGCAACGCCAACTTTGAGCTAATTTTCAGGTCCCTTCGAGGGGTCAAAATGAAACATTTAGTTAAGAGCTCATAGCCATTTCTTCTACCATAGCGTTTGGTTAATCCGGAATTCATAGTCGTTTCTTTATCGTTCAGGCAGGATTTCAAAATAGCAATCTCTTTAATGTGTGCCCGATCCACAATGTTGTTGCATCTGTATCCAAAAAGTCGTGTCTTCGATCCACAATGTTGTTGCCTCTGTGTTTTTGTTAGGAGAGCGTAAGACTTAATATATCAAGGTCGTGTGTTCGATCCACGACTTCTATTTATCATTGTTGCAAAAGGTCAGAGTGAATATGTGTGTTCGATCCACGACTTCTATGTATCTTTGTTGCAGAAGGTCGACTGAATATGTGTGTTCGTGCGTTCGTTCCACAATGTTTTTGTTTATCTTGGGACATTGAATTTGTGGTTTCTACAGAGGCGGCGAGTGGTTATACTCGCGCAATACCATGTCCGACAGATGGTGATCCATGACAACTACTTGCAAGAGGAATAAATATGCGAGAGACAACATATCTGCGGAGGACGTTATCGTGTGCATCGATTTTCTAGTAAAGAGTTTGCATTCCTGCATTACTCCATTTCTCCGAAGCAATTATTGAAGATTTGTATGAAGTCTACGGTATAGGAAGATGCCATGGAAGCTATCAAATCGGTTCATGAATCCATACAGGTTTTCGCAGTCTCCGGCCCTAGCAAGTATTCGATCTTTCTTTGTGTTTTAAAATTTCATGATGTGGTTAATTTCTTATTTCGAGGTAATGAAGTGATTATCAAGAAAGTAAATAATTAGTTTAGGGAAAATCAAATTATTCAGTATATAAATGCAATAGCACAAGTTCTTGAAAAAACAAAAAAATATATTATATATGTACTATCCACATAGAAACGATGCATATGTTGTAAACTTAAAACTGTTAGCTCAAGCCACAGGGGCTTCCGTGAGGAAAATAGAACCCATAACATAACAATAATCTCCATGAAGTACAATGGAACATGAAAATAATAACGCTTATGGGAGTTATTATTTATCGTTAGGGGTTTAGGGTTTAGGGTTTAGTGTCTAGGGATGAGCCACCACACCTTAAACGGGTATCTGCTGCTACATAGTACACATAATGCATTCATCCCATGGAGCCTCGAGGAGTTATGAAGAAAAATAAATAAAAGTCAAATTTTATGAAAAAGGGTGGAAAAACAAAGGTCAGGGTATCTCATGTACCACGATTTTGTCCCTCCTACACTCACATACCGAGGTGTGGTACTCCCTTATTATAGATAGTGATAAAATTCTTAGGTTTTATGGTTTAGGGATTATGGTTGGGGTTTAGGGTTTAAGATTTAGGGTTTATACATTTTAGTAAATTCTTTTAATAAGCATTTAAATAAAAGTTACAAATAGTTTTTAA
>APFE030772048.1:3718-36568 GCA_000404065.3 Pinus taeda
TTCCTTAATTCAAATAAGTCCATTCTTCTCAATGATTTGTTGTTAATGAATTGTTTCATATACTCCTTGGTCTATATGATGAATATGTTTTGTTTTATGGAATATTCAGGTGTTATGTAATCGTTTGATTGTTAGTGTATGCAGGTTTCGAAGTGAAGGAGGAGCTCATCTAGATCGACGAGGCTAGACTACTACAACAGCGTTGGACTTCAGGTAGGATTGAAAAACACTTGGTTTCTCATATGATAATACATGTTTAGAGAAGGATTGCTCTTAATTGTCTTGTTTGTCACTAGAGAGTCTTAGACTCATAGGGAGGTTAGTTTTTTCAGCAAAAATAACTCTTTCCGCATGACACTCATATTGAGGAATACAATTTTGTCCCCCACACACCAACATGGTTGAAAAAACTTTCTCCCACTCATTATCAACCTATGATTATATAAATTCTACCACCATCTAATGTTGATGACACACAACATCACATACAATTCATTTACTCGTCTTAAGAAACCGTGATTCATGTTGTATGCTCATCATTTTTTGGTGTCAATGTTGCTAAACCCAACACACTAGTGGCACGATCATTGATGGTGCATATTCATCCCATCTACACATTTTCAGCTTTGCTAACTTCTATGACATTAACCATTGAATCATATTCTCGCTTTAAAACCACCACAACTAGGCCTGGGCTCCACTTTCATGACCTCACGCAACCCAATTCAACATCAGATAATATTGTTCACTTAGATGAAGATATTCTAGTGGCCATGACAAAACCTAAGTGTCCATGGGACAACATGCACCATCATTCATTCTTTCTACCTAAAAACGTATTTGTACCTACTAACATACCTAGCCACAATATTTGCTCCATAGAATAAAAATATTTCCCGCCCCCAAGATAGATGGATTAGTTTAAGAATCCCATCTTGACACCATGTGTACTCAAGGAAGGAGAATGTCAAATATTTCACCTAAAATTAAGGTCAATATTTCAAACAAACATGCCATAGTTGAAGATATCATGTTGGTGGCATCTTGCTCTCAAGAAGAGGTGGCCTCATATGCTGCCTTGTTCCAAGAATATAGGGATATCTTTAGTTGGGCTTACTGTGATATGTCAGGGATCAGTCCCACCATTGTTTAACATCATATTGTCACCTGTCCTGATGCCCACTCTATTAGGGAGAAACAATGTCAACTACATCCCTCTAAGGTAGAAGTGATCAAGCAGAAAATCGATAAGATACACAAAGCTAGGTTTATCTATCCTATAACTTACACCTCTTAGGTTTCTAACCGTATACCCATCAAGAAAAAATATGACACCATTCACGTTCTTATTTATTTTCATGATCTAAACAAAGATTGTCTCAAGTATAATTACCCTACACCATCATTGACCAAGTGATTGGTGCTTGGGCCATTCATGAGGCCCTATCCTTCATAAACATGTTCTCTTAGTATAATAAGATTCTGATTCATTATACGGATCAATAAAAACCTTCCTCACAAACCCATGGGGCACATTCACATAAGGAGTCATTCCCTTTGGTCTTAAAAATGTTGGCGCCACCTTCTAGCATGTCATGAATTATGTCTTCCATGATCTATCTCACCTCATCCTCTCCTATTTGGGCGACCTTACTGTATGATCCAGAAAGCACACTCATCATTTGGAGGACATTCTCCTCATTTTTTAGACATGTCGACAATACAACCTACAATTTAATCCACTCAAGTGCATTTTCTATGTCAACATAGGAAGACTACTCATATTCATGGGTCCCAACAAGACTACCAAAATCAAAAAGTTGGGCCAATGTGCTTTAACCTATCTCTCCTTGTGTGCTTCCCGGGTGGATGAGCTGATCGAAATCACAAGAAATAGCTCCTAGAACCTCTCGAGCCTCCCAAAATAATAAGTACAAATGAGGTGGCATATGCCACACACTTCCCTATATATCACCCTCTTTTTCATCTTTTGGAGCCCAATACAGGAGCTTAGGACGCCTGTTCTCAAAGCCATTAGAGACATAATGATTAGGACCACATCATCTTCATCACAGTACCCTCCATTCCATTTCAACCAAAAACTCATGTTTGGGCCCACTACACGCTGAAAGTACACCTTGAGGTGCGCCTTCGCATGATTCTTCAATTCATCTTGTTCAACATATTTAAACTTGTATATTTTTTTAATCAAGATTTTTTCACTTGGGGTATTGGTTGTTGAGGTTGTAGGTAGGTCAACAACTTCCCACTAGAATCAATACCTTGGTGGTTGTTTACAGTACATGTATCATTACTCAGCATGATAGGTGTACTATAAATCTTTGCATATCCTGACATCATTTCTATGAAATGAAGCATAAGGTCATCATCTCGACCATGGTTACCACTACCTCCCTTTCCACATGGTAAACATCCATGTCAGCCGATAGAACCTTCCCACTCATGGATTATCTCATGTTATAGACCCCCACATTCTATTGGAATCCATAAACATCTACTCTATCCTGGGAGCCATCTCACGTGCATTCCTTGAATATTAGCATCACTCTTCTCTTATTCACTTATTTCTAACCAACCCTACTCCTGATCCACCTGATTCATTTTCGACAAATTAAAATAAATGCACCCCTGCATTTGATAGTGGACCTCTCATCCCTCCACACAACATAATCTTGTTTGACTCACTTCATCTGCCTCATCAACCTAGCAATGAGACCAACCAATGGGGCCACCTCCTTCTGCAAAAAACACTTTACCTCCATCATCGTGCAGGTCACCATTTTCAATCGGCACCCATCTGTGTGTTTGTACATCAGAAACCACCTTTACATTCTTTTGGAAAGTGTAATTTTTTTAGGAAAATGCTTCCCAATGATATTTTCATGCATTGTACCCAACGACAGTCTCTAGTCACCCTCAATCAATGCTCACACATCATACATGTTCATTTACCCCCTTCATGCCAGTCAGAACATACTCACATCTACCATGGATGTCCTATTGACCCCAGAGCCACTCCTCTCAGAAAACTTGTTTAGACTCTCGCAATTCACATTACATATCCCACCTCAGAAAATTTCTCCATATCCATTCATATAATTAGATTTCATTATCATGCCTTGCTGACCCACCTTACTACAATCTGTTTCACTCCACATCTTGATTCCTAAATCAACATCTCAAGGAGTTGATGTTTCTTTCTTGTCGACTTCAACACCCATCTTCCAGGATTGAGGTAGTAACTTGGGTGCTTCCCCCCCTTAAGGGACATCCTCGAGTGGCACATGGGATTCAGTATTTCCCATTGATTTCATTGATACCTCTAACATTTAACACTAAATTAAGCTTTCATTTTAGGGTGGTATCGTACTTCGTGACCATTGTAGTTCCCTCAATTAGTCGAAGATCCACACATCGCTTAACACCTCAATCAATAGGGCTTACATTTTTATGCATGGGAGGTACCCACAGTCGAAGAACCATTCATCCACAATAACCTCATTCAAGCAGGGCTTCACCCTTTTTGATACATGGGGGCACCTATTTCAATATATTTGTTAAAGAAGTGCCCCTACAAGTGTCAATAATTATCATCATCAGCCATCAGCATGTCAACCACCATAGAGTTGAATCAACATGACTACTTCCTATTTGATTGTAATAAATAGTCATTAGTCATCATAATGAGCATGGGACATGCCCTCCTTGTATAAGCACTTTTCTCAGAGAACAGTTATATTTTATCCTTAGTTAAAAAAAATTCCCTCCCCTTCTCTACAACAAATTATTCTCTCTATAAATAAGTTGATCAGATTCTTAGACTGAAAAGAGAACATGATTTATTTTGGCTATACATTTTTTCCTAACTTCATACATCACGGGGAAAATGTTAACACTATAAAATCATATACACATTTGTACAATCCAAAAGATGCTCAAAGTCGTCCGACAAAAAGTACAAGTTGAAGATTTACCAGTTGAAGACATTATGGAGTACAAAAAATTTACAATTCTCCAAAGGTGTGATGTGTAAAATTAGATTGTGTGTCTTATCAAACGATTAAATTACACTTTGTGGCTTTTCCTTTGAAATCCATGTGGTCGAAGAAAAGTTTGACTTAGCAAATTTGGGACCACTTCCCACACTTGGAAGATGATTCCCTAAGATCTTCCAATCAAGGACAACCGAATTCGAGTCTCCGTGAAGATATGCAACCCTCAAAGGAATCCTCTTCTCCTACTCATAAGCCACTTTCATTCATGAACCAAGAGAGGGAAGATGGATTTAAAAATTTCTATATAAACAGGCCACTGGAGAACCAAAGAGAAGACAATATTATGGTAGCAAAATTTCTATCAAAGCAATCCTACATTTCATTTCTGAAGCAGAAGAAGTAGAGAATTAATATGTTAGCTAAATTGCTTCTCAAAAATCCATCATTCTAGTGTAAGAAGAATCCACCATTGGAAGAGTATTCATAATTCTTTGATAGAGAGGAGAAGCTTACAAAGAGATTAAGGAAAGGAACCTCCTTTCTGAATTGAGCATCATATGTCAAAGAATTTTCTTCAAGTGTTTAGTATTCATCTATTTTGTTCATATTCTACCACCAATAGTCAATAAAGGGATTCATTTTCCATCATTTTGTTGACTTATTTTCTTCATTAAGAATTATTTGTGTGTTCATCTCTTTTTTTTAGTTTATGTTTGTATATGCATTGTTTTCACCATTTTCAATGCTTTGTTTCTTCATTCTTTTCAACTAACAACAACGAAATTCACTGTATTTATTTGTAGGGAATAAGAAACTGCTAAGGAGGTGTCTTTCGGTACCCCATTTCTACAAAAGCACTATTATGGGATTTTTGAATCCAAAGAAAGGAAAAGACACCCTAAATCACAAAAAAAGGACAAAGCTAAGACAAAGTGATCCAGGACAAACAGTGGAAGCCGCGAGAAAAGAACAACACCATGAAGAAAAAGAAGGACATAGGAAATTGGTGTGAATTCCCTAAGATCCCCACTCACAACACAACTGAGTGTCCATCCAAGCAGTCAATGGTGGCCAAGTTGAAGCCTTAAGAGTTAGATGCATGTTCCAAATATAAGTCAAAACCTGACAAGGGGAATGACCAAGGGAGCATATTATTGATGTGGAGCTCAATGCCACCATTATCATGATAAAGGTCTAGAATATTGAGCCTGAATATCCAGAGGAGGAGGAGCAACTCTTCCACTGACATATGTGGGTGAAGGGTTATTTAATATAGTTCATTATTGATAGTGAGAGCCAATAGAACCTCATTTCAATAGAGGTCATGAAGCAGCTGGTCCTACCATGAACACCACACCCGCAACCATACACCATCGGGTGGCTTCACCAAGGACAAGATCTTTGTGTCAACCAATAATGCCACCTTCCTTATAGAATCAAACCCTTCAAAGATGAGGTATTGTGTGATGTTTCTCCTCTTGAAGGTTGTGATGTATTATTAGGAAAACCATACTTGTGGAAGTGTCATGATGTGTATGAGTCTAAACCTCACACTATTATTTTTACTTGGGGCAATAAGTTATAAGGATGCCAAAGATATCCCTGACTACTTCCATCTCTTTGATATCTTCTAAGAAATGTAGTAATATCATCTACCAAACCAACAAATTTATTTCTTTGTGATTCACTCTCAAAGTAAGGGGAAGATCATGGCCAAATCCATGGACCTCTAGAAGGGTTCCTCCATGCAGCAAAAGTAAGTGGATAGGGTTGTGGAAGAATAAAGGGACATTTTATCCTCACCCACAAGGGTACCCTTGCACTGTCAAGTCAAGCATTCGATTGATCTAACTCCTAGAGCACTTGTACCCATTGTTTCAATGTATTGTTGCTTCATTATGGAAATTGAAGAGACCAAGCGACAAATCTAGGAGTTGCTACATAAAGGGAAGATCTGACTAAGTTCCTCACCATGTGGGGGGACTGATTATAGTTGTACATAAGAAGGATGGGACCTAGAGGTTATGTATTAATTATTGGGCATTAAAAAAATCACTATCACAAACAAGTATCCATTCCCAATTATTGGTGAACTTTTGGACCAACTCAAGTGGGATAAGTATTTGAGAAAGATCGATCTAAACTCTAGCTATCACCAAGTTATAATAGAGCCCACATATGTATTTAAGACCACCTTCAAATCTAGGGAAGGCATTTTTTAATGGATAGTCATGCCCTTTGAATTGACAAATGCACTTCATACTTTTATGAGGTTGATGGATGGCATCTTATGGCCCTTCACCAATTCGTTTGTGGTTTTTTATCTGGATGACATCCTCATATTCAAGATGATTTTGGAGTAGCACTTGGAACACATTCGAAAGGTCCTTCAAACCCTTTGACAACACAAAATACGTCCCAAATTGGATAATTGCACCTTTGGTATGAGCCAGATCTAGTACTTAGGTTACATGATAGATGTGCATGTGGATCAAGCTGAGATCCAATTCATTCGAGATTGGATAGCCTTGACCACTCTAACATAGCTTCGCAACTTTTTGTGCCTTGCAAATTTTTATCAGAGGTTCATGTTGGGATTCTCCCACATCACTTGGCCTTTCAGTTAGGTTACTAAGGATGGATCGGAAGAAAAAAAATTCTGCTCCTAGTCCCAACAAGAGGAATTTATTGAACTAAAGCAACGCCTTTGCTATACACCTATACGCACATTTCCAGGGTTGCAACAACCATTTGAAATTGAGATAGACGCCTCCAACTATGCTATTATTGTAGTCCTCACCCAACACGGGCATTCAATGGCCTACATTACTGAGACACTTTTACAAAAGTACTCCACTTATAATAAAGAAATGTATATTGTGTAGGCTTGCCCACAATGGAAACATTACATTATGGGGAAGGAGATGGTCATACACACGAATCACCAACCTATTTTGTTTATACAGAAGTTTCAAAACAATCGCCATCTGAATTTGCCTAAATATCTGAAGCAATTCCACTTGAAAATTAAATATAAAAAGAGAAGCACCAATCATGTTGTAGATTTCCTCAATCATCCCCTAGTTGCAACACTGACTATTGTTCCCAACTCTTATGGCCACGGTACATCTAAATGGCTGCAACTATACAAAAACGATCCAAAGTTTGACCCCACATACTAGATGTTAGTGGATGGCAAGAAAGTTCCTGATTTCCATCTCTAGGATGCATTATTGTGCTACTTGGGCCACCTTTATGTTCTTGCAAGTGAGCATGCGAAGCAAATTTGGGAGGAATACTATCTAGGCATCAGATGACACTTTGATGTGGAGAAATTGTGGCTATCCTCTAAAAGTGCTTTTATTGGCCAAAACTCTGACAGGATGTTGGAAAATATATCAGATCCTACACTGCTTGGGCCATCACTAAGCCTACAAACAAGAAGAAAGGCTTTCACACTCCTCTACCTTCTCTTAGATAGCAGTGGAAATCCATCTCCATGGACTATCTGTCTGGCCTCACTTCTACCAAGCATCATAATGAATGTGTGTTTTTGGTCATGGACATATTTTCAAAGATGACAATATTAGTGGTCTGCAAGAAGAGTATCACAAGAGAGGAGACTTCCAAACTCTTATTTGAATGGGTGTGGGTACATTTTTGGATCACGTAGACCATGATATTAGAATGGGATAGTAGGTACCTGAGCACATATTGGTCGAGCCTCTGGACACTATTGGACACCATGCTCACCAAGTTAATTGCATACCATCCCTAAAATTATGACCAAACAAATGTTATCAACAGGATAATAGTGCACCGATCCATGATTTTTTTTCTATGGATATGTTATTAAATAAGATATAATAGAGAAATTAAAAACCATGGAACATAAGTATATAAAATAATATAAAAGAGACATAATCACACAGGAAATGAAGACATAGATAATTGATTACGAAGTTCAAGCCCCACTCAATGGAGGCCTTCACTCATTAAATGGCATAAAAGGACAAGAAGTACAAGACAATTTTATATAAATGCCCTTATACCTCCAATATGGACTATAGATGACAAATGAAGAGTCCTTCTCTAGAAATAGACAACACTACTGACTCCCTAGCAATAAATCATGTAGAATTGCCTATCCAAATGCCCAACTCTGATAAAAGGGGCATTTTCACCTTCTCGGAACCTTCTAATTTCTAAGGTAAGGTTTCAGCCACCTACCAGGAGAAGGTGTTGCTCCTCTACTCTATAAATATACACTTCTCTCTACTGCTTTCCCCCTCTCGCTATGTGAATAACCAAATTTATATGCTGGTGGGTAGGATCCTTAACAATTCGGGTAGTTTTAACAAATGGCAAGTTTAGCAGGCGGGTTCTTTCAAACAGAGAATCACAGACCCTGAATAGTACACAGGTAACAACCTATTAAACATAGGAAACCCTCCATAAACAACAATTCACAGACTCTTTTGCATCAAAACCTCAAACTAGTGAATAAATCGGTGTATTACTCCTAAACTCGACAGGTAGGCCTCATGCCTTTACTATAAGCGATGAGCGATCTGCAATAAAGGTGGACCCAGTGGAAATATCATCTGAGATCCATAATCCATTGGATGTGATTAACAAATTGCAAATCTAAATTAGTCAGAAACATGGGTGTTTCCCCATAACAGGCCACTGTGTAGTGCCAACTTCGATCTATGAATCAGTTGACCCTGTGGATTTTAAAAACCACACCATATACTATATCACATCTAGGAAATTAGCGTATCGTAATCGGTGGAGCAGGAGGGTGTTATAGTTCATAGGTCATTGTGCTATGCAATATGCGATGTGCAATATCACAATCACAACCGTGACTTTGTCGGGGGTTGATTCCTTAAATGTTGTCCCTTTGTGATGTGTGAAATGGGATCATCACATCGCACCCTTTTCTACTTAGGGCCGATTTGTAAACATTTTCCCATCTCTGATATGTGATTGTGATATTGCAATCGCAACCCGGTAGTGCTCGGGGCCAATTATTTACCCGTGAACCTCTGCTTATTGCGATCAGCAAACTACAACCTGCCACTTCGTGTTTCCCCATTCGCCGAAGAGTTCTTCCATGCCATTTTCTCCTACCACCTGTTCATGTCAAATCTGAACTTTGACTTGCTCTAACTTCTTCATATGAGCTCAGATTCAAGTGTCGTTCACATTATTGGAATAAGGATGATGAAAAATTTGATATGATGCTAATTTTATCGAGATTTTTCCACTTTGATCTTTAAGCCTTTTTACCATGCCATTGATACTTTTTAGAGATCCACCTGGATCAATCCACCTAGGTCCTCCTTGATCAATCCTCTTGGATCCTCTTGAATCAATCCTCTTGGATCCTCCTCAATCAATCCTCCCCACTAAGAGAAGCTTTTGGTCCTCTAAAAGCATTAAATAATATGCAACTACTCTATACATTGTCTGCACCACAAGTTTCCTAACAGGTCATCCTTCCTTCTCCTTCAACTTTGTCCTTTGGAGTCATAAGCGATGAGCCAACACCTGCATCCCTTGTAAACCTGTAGTACAATATCTTCAAAATTACATGTTTTTCTCTATGACCAAAAATGAGCCAAGCATCCCATGCTTGCCATGAGTTTATAACACACACTTCATGGTCAAGTTTAGATAAAAATGGAAACAATACCCTAGCTATCAATAGAAGGCCAAACATCATTGTTGCTTCAACAAGTGATGGAAAACACATCATCACTACAACACATGATTTACAAAAGTAAGTCCAAACACTATTTTTGCTTCAACAAGTATTGCTTAGTGGGTCCTTACCTAGGTTCAAAGTTAAGTTTTCCAAACAAATCCATACACTATTGGCCCTTTCAGAATCAACCCACAGAGCACAGACTGAAGTCTCACCTGAAGAAGTATGGGGGGATGCTGGAACCAAGTTTCCACATCGATAGATGAGCGTGATGTCATTTTATTCCCTAAACCTCCCTTTGCGTAGATAGATAAGCCCTTAGGGCTTATCGATATAACTACCCTTAATCAGATTCTATACCTCCGTGAACATTCACGAAGATCTTTAGCATACCCTAAATAGGTGAATCAACCACTTACGCACCTCTGTGATTACTCCTAACTTTGTATTTACCCATATCAGCTTAAGTGTTGAATAACTGTAACATGCAACAAGATATTCTTCGTGTAAACAATTATTATTACTTGCGTTCATATGAAAATATAAATCATGTCAAACCTCAAGTCAATAAAGTATTATTTCATAAGCCCATCATTCATCATGACATAATAATGCATTCATTGATAACATAAATAAATAGATAAACATAGGAATTTCTGGAATAATCTCTTTATTAATACTTTAGTTCTTCTTACATACTCAAGACTTCCATGCGCACACAGCTGTAGGGGTCTGCACACTCAGCTCCGGACTCAACTCTAGGTCTCTACACACATAGCTGTAGAGCCTCTCTTCTACTCTAAGACTTCTTCGCTCTTATTCTTAATGACCCATTACATTTCTCTTCATTGATGTATACTATTCCTTAGACTCTCTAAGACTCTCCTTTTTATGGAATCCCATGGTCTACAGACCATGGGTAGATCTACTAAAGGTGACACAAATTACATAAAATAAGGGTAAAACCATTTATGAAACTTTACTATCTACATGCTTTGTGACCACATCTTGTAGAGACTTTACATTCTTTACAACAAAACTTAGGCTTTTTTGCCCCAAAAATTTGGCTTTTGCCCCAAAATTGACCCTAGGGGACCCTATCCCAATAGGCCCCCAACACAGATATCATGACTCACCCCCGAGTCACTCTTTTGGCACAAAGATCTTACTGTGAAGACCTCCCAACTCTACTTGAGCCACTGCTACCTCAGCCACACCCTGTGTGACTGCCTATTTGATCTGTTCCACTAGCTTCTCTGTTGCTAGTCTTGCACTGTCTTCCATTATCTTCTGTTGTGTTCTCTGTAGGCCTGCCAACTTTTCCTTAATGGTGGTAGAGATAACATATGCCTCATTTAGTCAAGGCCTCAATCTAGCCTTGACATCCGCCTCTTTCCTTTAAGATGCCTCCACTTGTTCAAGCAAATGTTTTGCCTAATGCACCTTGGCTAATCACTGTAATATGGTGATGGTGCAAGTTGTCTCTCTTGCTTCATCATACTACTGCTGCAATTCACAGGCTTCTGTGTTAAACATTTACAAGTTAGAATCTTCCTGGAGCACTGTGACTACCTCCATGGACTGCTCAAAGAACGCGGTGCAATCTGCCACCCTAGAATCTACTGCTGCAAATCCATCCTTTATAGTTGCTTCACACTGTTTTTTGACCTCTGGTGGAGTTGAAGGCTGTGACTTAAAATCTTGCTTTGTTTTCTTTAGGTTTAGTTCAAACTGAACCTTGGCCAATTCTATTTTTACGTTATGCACACTTGTAGCCAACTTCCTGATCTTTGCATCCACTGGCACTTCCTCCAGGATATGCAGTTCAGGGGCTGTCCTACATGCCTCGGTCACCACAACTACAGTTTGTTCGTTTTCCACCTAAAATTTATTCCATGCTTCTAGTGCTACTGTTTTCTCCATGAACATCTGTTCATTATTGACCTTGTAATCACAGATCATGCTCAACCTGCACTTCTCTTAGGCCTTCATTTTTGCGATCTCACCTACCTGCAGTGTGTGAAGGAACTCACTGGGGAGCACGGCCAAGTTGACGCCCATATTGTTCAAAGTGATGATAATAGCCTTGTCAGTGGCCACCTCTGTGTTCAAAGCTTTATCGGGCATCACGAGTACCCGTAGATCCGTTGACCAAGCCATTTCTGCTACTTAAGTGGTCCCAGGGGCCAAACTAGTTGACACAACATTGCTCTATCCTGCACATCCCTAGAGTCTAGTTGTTTGGATCTGCAGCTCACGTAGACCTATCTATATGGCGACCAATGCTTTCTTCTTCTACTGCTCAAACTAGTGCAACAGTTATGTTGTTGTATCCCACACCTTATCGCCAATGTCATCCAAGTTTCCCTTTGTTAAGGTAATTGGATCTAGTGATAACCTGGTGGCTTTCATCTTTTTGCACGGTCCTTCCTTTTCCTACTCCCCATATTGTTTCACCTAGAAGGGAGTGCTTTCCTATTGATCTCCATCGCCCTGCTCTAACTGCTCTTCCTCCTCCATTTGGGGCAAAGGAGACTTTTGACTCCTTTCAAAGCCATGCTCTTCCTGCTCTATTTGTTCCTTTGTGGCGCACTCCGCTTCTACTGGGCCTTCTCCTCAGCCTCTTTCTTCCTCTTCCCATCCAACACTTGAACCTTCTGTCTGGTTGCTTCCTTTTTCTTTTTTCTCTATGGACTTGCTAGTCCCAGCGGCCTCATCGGATGCAACATGCTAGTTGGTTGGCAAACACTTGATGACTTCTACAATAGTGTCATCTGTGGCTAGGCAGGGTAAGTCATACCATTTCTACTAAGGGTCCTTGTGTGCCTAAATGTAAATATGATGGAAGTCCGCTTTGAATTCCTTGTACCCCGAGAGTTGCTCAAACATGGTTGGTGACAACCATGGCTTCTGATTGATGGCCATGAGAATACTCGCATCCATCAGCACCCAAAATAATTTTCTTTCTATTATCCGCACAACATCTTTTGTGGCCCAAAGAGATGCAAACTTTACTGCTTTTGGTAAATCCTTCTCCATAGGAGGAAACTAGCTATCATCTAGAAAATCCCACGTGACTAGCACAATTGAAAGAAAAAACCACGAATAGTGAAAGGTCTTACTATCATTTTGTGCCTCTCTGCAGTTCACGAGGGACTCTTTACACATGTAGTGTGCCCAGTTGAACTGTACGCCTTCGACGCATTGAGCTGTCAATGAAACCACTAGTGTTGGCGCCTCATCTACGTGTCACTTCCGCATAACTTTTCCAGCCAGAATCTGCATGGTAATATTAACCATGGGGTCAGTAATACTGGTAATTGAATACCTGTGTGGCCTTTTGACAAGTTTAAACTTGTCCTTCATCTTCTCAGTGAGGTCATGCTCACTCTTCTTTCTGCCAAATGCCTTGGCTAGATTCAGTCTTGAGTGCGGTAATACTTTTATTCGATGGATCAGCATGTATGTGATATGGATCAGTTCATTTAACCACAAGAACCCATCATGCACCAGGAACAACAGCTACTTAATGACAATTAGGTTGATGTTTAACTGCTGATAGTGCAACACCCATAATAGATTCAGCAACCGTGACTTGTTGGCTCCGCGAATCCTTTCCATCAGCTCCAATATTGTGACACCATACTCCTTGTAGAAAACCCTCGTGTCAATAGCAAGGTGGGGGAACCACTCATGGTCCCCCAAATCCTAGTCTTCAAGCTTCAATTGCGGGACCTGCACCAAGTGTGGACCTTTGAAGGTGATATTCTCTAGCAGTGAAGGTGTGTTAAGGGAGAACTGTCTAGCATTTGGGTCCTTTGCGGCCTTCACCTTACCCTTTCGTGGAGGCATATACTCTGGTAGCTTAGAAATAGGGTCCACCTCCTCAATTTCAATATCCTCTACACCTTCCTCTCCCTCCAAATCAACCACCTTCCCCTTCTCCTTCACACTCGGATTTTGTTTTCGCTGCAACTGTGTAGATGCATGCTTTTGCAATGACTCGTGCACTGATATCGACCTCTTTTTCTTATACTTCTTATGCTTGGGGATCTCTTTCATTGGTGTAGGGTTCGGCCTAGGAAACCTTAGCACTATAGGCACTATTATTGGTACCTACATACTCACAACCTCAGGGGTAACTCCCTCACTAGAAATAGACCCTCTAGCGCTTTCAGTTTCTAGAGGACCTGATCCTAACATGATATCACAAATAAGATTTCTGTCTGACTCGGAATACTAATCGAACACAGGGCTTGCGAGCAAATCCTCAAAGAACTCATGGTTCATATGCAACATAAAGCACAAATCAGAAACTCTTAGAATGCAAAGTGTTTCTTGCTGGGCATCCATGCATATTTTATAGGCGAATTCAAATTCAAATTCAACTGTCCCTTAAAATACATTCATAAATGCGAGATTGGTGACAAATTTCCAAATATTTCACTCTTAATTTTAGCCTTAAATGCCTTAAATGTTGGCCACCCACTCCTCTTAACTATCTTCTGGTAGTCAAATCATGAAGAGTGACAGTAATAGTCTTTTTTTGGGGTCTCCACCCCTATATCGCATCTCTCTTTGCGCTGCTTCTGGTACTGTGACATCCTCCTGCTTTGCGCAGACCTCTAATCGTGCAACTCTACAACCCAGGTAGTGTAGTTTATAGTCTGACACCTCCTTGTAGCTGTCTGGAGCACTAAGATTGTGCTACCATCATGTAGTCAACAGGCTAGATCCGTAGTGTATGGCTTCAATCAGATTCCCTTTACCTTTCCCAAAAATGGATCTCCATTCAATTTCACAAGATGAACTACTCCACCATCGGTAATCACTTTGATCACATATGGCCCTGGCCAATGCATATGGAATTTTCCTGGAAACTTACAAAACTTAGTGTCATATAATAAAACTAAATCGCTTACCTCGAAGGTGCATAGTTTGATGTGCCGATCATCCCATCCCTTTTCGCATTCCTACTGCACCTGCTGATGGAATCCAACCAAAAATCTATCTTCCTAAAGCTATGTTAGCTGCTCGAGCTGCTCTTCTAAGGCTTCACAGTCCGCCATCCCTGTGAACGCCACTATGTGTAGACTAGGTATGACATACTCCATAGTAATCACAACCTCTATGCCATAAACCAACCTAAATGGTATCTGACCAGCAGGCTTCTTAGAAGTAGTTCTATAGGCCCATAAGACAGGTCATACATGCACATCTCAATCATTCCTCTCTGCATTGCAAACCTTTGTCAGTGCATTCTCTAATATCTTATTAAACACTTCAACCATTCGATTGGTATGAGGGTGATATCGTGTACTCTTCTGATGATAAACTTGCAATTCTTCTGTCAGCGCGCTAATCGTTTCATTAAGGAAGTGCGTACTATGATCACTCATTAAAACTTTCAAGAAACCAAACCTAGTCAACACATACTCAAAAGGAAATTTTGCTACTATTGCCCCTGTACATTCCTTTACAGGCTACCTCCCCACCCATCTGGTCAAATACTTGGTCGCACTGATGATATACCGCACACTTGTCTTCTTTCCTAGAGGCTGAATCGATCCTACAAAGTCAATTTCCCACTTCTCAAATGGTTGCAATGATACCTACAGATTCAAAGGCATCTCATCCCTTTGCGATGGCATATCGGTTCTCTGAAATGCATCGCATGCCCTACAATATGCTTTGGAATCCTTATGCAATGTTGGCCACCACAACCCAACATGTAAAATATTCTGCACTATTGCTTTCCCTTCATAATGGCCTCCCACATCCCCTCCATGAGCTTTAGCTAGGATACTGCTCCATTCAAAATTAGGCACATAGCGTCACAACATTTCATCTGATCTCATTTTATATAAGTGACCTACGATAACAGAAAAATATGTCACACACACTACCAATTCCTTCTTTTGTTGACTCGTGTATCCTTTTGGGGTCATTCCTATAGTCAAGAAGTGGATAATGTCTACAAATGATTGTCGGCCATGCGCACCACAAAGAGTTTCATGTCAGGCAGACCCTCCTCTAAATTGGTAGGCTCCTCTCATATTTCAATGTGTGACAGATGATCTAGCCTTGCATTCAATCACACTGGCTTCAAAATTACTTTGAAATCATATCTATGAAATAACAGTAGTCATTTGCATATCCCCCCCACCCACACCACAGGCTTGTTGACTAGGTACTTTAATTTAGAATGGTTTGTATACATCCTAAAGTGTTTGCCTATCAATTAATGCGTGAACTTCTAGAGCACGTACACCATAGCCAACCATTCGCGCTCTGTCGTTGAATAAGTCTTTTAAGCCTTAGACAACTTCCTGCTTGTAAACACTATCGGGTGATCCAATTCTCCTTCACTTGCCTGTGTCAGCACTACTCCCAGCACAATGCATGATGCATCCACATGCACACGAAATTCCTTCTTCCAATCCGGGAAGACTAGGATCGACGTGGTGATCATTTTCTCCTTCAATACATCCAGACTCCGCTAACATTCTTCATCCCAGCAATGTACCATTCTTCTTCAATAGCTTTTGCAACGGCGTGGTAATCCGGGCATAGCTCTTGATGAACTTTTGATAGTATCCAGTATGATCTAGTGTTGTGCGTAGCTGTTTTACACTCCTTGGTGCCTCCAAATTAATTATGACCATGATCTTAGTAGGGGTCTACCATTAATACTTTCCTGTAAACTACATGAACCCACAAGATTCTGAAAGGGACATAGAATAAGCACTTCTTCAAGTTTAGCGTGATATGATACCTACAACATGTATCCAACATCAAGTGCAAACTAACTACATGGATTTTTACCAGTCCAAACACTTTCTAGTCATCAAAATATACCTCCAAAAACTTGTGAATGAACTCTTTGAACGTCGTAATGAATACATGGCAGAATATTTTTGATGCATTATTAAGTCCAAAAGGCATTACTATATACTGAAAGCATCCCCACTCAGTCACAAAGGTTGTCTTACTCCTGTTTTCTGGCACAATCTTTATCTGATGGTATCTAGAGAACCCATCAGTGAAGGATTATGCTTCCTGTCCACCAACATTATCCAATACCTCTTCCGTGAAGAGAGTTGGAAAAGGATCATGAATGCAAGCATCATTCAATTTCCAGAGATCCACACAAATCCTTATCTCATCTTTCTGCTTATTTTCCTGAACTACCATTGGACTCACCCAATTAGATTCCTCCACTCTTTCAATAATACCCATTGCCAACATCTTTTCCAACTCCAAGTGGACTGTTTCCTTGTACTTAGGATTTAGACGCTATGGCCTCTGCTTAACAGGCTTCACATCTTGTTTCAAAGTTATTTTCATCATTCCCAAATCACCTATGATGCCTTTTAAGTCCGAAAATGTTTTGGAAAACAAATCATGATATTTGTGGAGCAACTCAGTGACCTTATAAACTATAGCATCATCCTAGTAGTCCCCTATCTTTGCAAACTTGGGCTTCGCCTCTGTTCCAATGTTCACTTGTCTAGTTTTCAGTGGTGCAGTGATATCTAGATTCTCTATATGCGGCCCCTCAACTTCACGATGACCTTATACCTCTGGGATATTAATGTTCCTTGGATCCTCGCCTTCCTCTTCAGCAGTCACATTTTAGCACTCCAACGCATGGCGCAGCTAGGTGGTCCAATCTGATTTAATCAAATCCAAGAGATCCTGTGGTATTTTTAAGATCATTGCCTTGACCTCCTATAGGGCTTTGTCAATACATTTGAACCCATCTTCAAAGCTGAATGTCATTAAGAATCCATGTCTCAAAATATCCCAATGGTTAGTGTTGTGGTAGAGCTCTGTTTCAAAGTACCAATTCATTGGTATTGCATCTAAAGTGTGACAGAGGAAATGCACCCACTTCGGTTGTGGCTCTGCTCCATAAGAATCGGTGCATTTTGCTAAGTGATCATGTAGATCAATCCTCCCCTCATATTTCCTTGTCAGTTGCACTTTTGGGAAAACAGAGCACAACCTAATCATCCTTCGGTATTCACACCATCCATCGAAACTGTCTTTATGTGTACCTCACCATCTTGCACGCATAGCACACATCACCAAATCCAAGGCTTGGAAGCGATGCTTCTCAGGCACATCTCTTTCAAATGCATTTAAAAATGTATCTACATTAGTGAGACCATGATAATAAGGAAAACTCCTTACCTCCAAAAATACATAGTGCAATGATTTAGTATTCCAGTGCAGTGTAGATACTTCATGGAACCTATTATGCTAGTGTTTCAACCCCTCATCTGAATTTGATGTAAAAGAACTTTCTCGTCCCCATGAAATGTGTCCATCTACTGTCGGATTCACTCAATCTTGGTATCATGCTGTTATTTTGTAGATTTGGTCCAAATCATTGTCACTTTCATAATCATGGACCGGTTCAATATAACATGGTGCTTCTGCAGGGTCCAAAGGTACTACTACACGAAGTGATTTCCTCTCAAATGACATTGTCTGCTTCTTCAAATTGCTCACCCCATTCATGTCAATAGCCCAATCGATCCCAAGGAGTGTGAGGTATGGATTGTTGTCATCAACAATCTCTATCACCTCGAAATCAGCCAATGTGCTCGTGCCTTCAATATCTACTATCACTCCTTACAATCTTCCCATGGGGATAATATTCTGTTGGTTTTCCATTCTCAATTGAATTGGAGACCACTACAACACAAGTCTCCCCATTCTTTCCCATGTATATTTAGGAAAAACATTCACATCCAACCCCAAATCTAGAATAACTTGATCCATTTCGTACTCCCTTATCTACGTAGTGAGCCTCATTTCGCACCCTATTCTTGCCTTACACCTACCAATTTTTCTAACTTTGCGCGGTCCTTCAAGAGAATTTTCTTTATCGACGCATTTATTTATCAACTCCTGTAATCCTTTCATGGCCTTGCTATCATGTAGAATATTCATATAGGTCTCGAAAAAGGCCGTAAGCATGGACGGGTCGATTTCTTCAGATGGCTGATCTTGACTTCCTAAGGTATTGGCCTTAGCGAAGCTTTTCTTTGCTTCCATGAATGTTTCTTTCAGGTGCTCCAAATCAAATCCAACCTCCTTTTTTGGAGATTGTTGGAACCTCTCACTTTCTTCAGGTTTCTTTCCCTTATCCTCACCAGTTGTCATTCCACTCTGCAGCACAATGTTCACATTAGGATCCTCTTCGTGGGGCTCAACCCTCATCATCTGCATTTTCTGAGTAGGTTGTTGAGGTTGTGTCCACTTTCCCCTCATCTTATCTATCAACACAGGGCAATATTTTGTCACGTGGTCAAATTAAGTACAATATCATCACGATAGGAGAATTGTGTTCGTACAATCTCATGTGTAGTGTCATGGCACTCCGCAATTGTAGCAAATAACTTGTCCCCGACCTCTCGTAGGTCCTCATCCACCTCGACATCGTCTTCGACCCTGATATCCACCGCACGCTCCCCCAACACCTTGATCAGGAGGCCAAGTCTTTGTTTGCATTCGATACATGGGTGTTCTTTCCATCATCAGGTCATAGCTACAACAATTATGCTCATCGTGACCCACTGATTTGCAGAAGTTGTAGAAGAGTTGTTTCAATGTATGTTCAAATTTTTGCAGCAAGTGACAATTGTCTATCACATGTTTTCCAACGACCTGACAGATAGTACACCATAGCGTGGGCCCTGTACTTGCCCTGGCTTGAGCTTCTAGCCTTAAAGGCATCAACCCTCCTCTTGCAACATAATTCACAAAGACATGGTAGTGATCTTTATCATGCCACTGGCTCTTACATTTCAAACACCAAACTTCTTCACAGACCTCTGGGTGAGCTGCTTTATCCTTCTTTAAACTTTGGAATTCTACAAGAATATTCTACAACTCTGCATGAATCTATTGAACTCCCAAAGTAGCATCTTGAATCAGTGTCTCATGCAATCTCATTGCAATCTCTAGGGCTTCCCCCTAGGTCCTAATCTTTTGCTATGATAAAGCAACCCTTAGGTGAGGCAAGAGAAAAATTCCAAACCATTCATGGTGCTGTGGATCCTTAATATTCATGATAGCTTTGTGTATCTTTCATTTCAATCTCAGATCCAGCTCCCACAATGCTTCTCTAGGCCTCATCATGATTTCCTTGACTCCAACGATTGATTGCGATTCAGACTTTAGCCTACTAAATTCCTTATTCAATGTAGTCTGAATGTCCACCAACACATCCATTGGGTTCTCGGTGCAGTACTTAATGTACCATGTTAGCTTAGGATCCTATAAAGAAGTAAACAACATTTCTTTCTTCATTTGATCATCTGTAATATTCTGGGTTGTGCACGCAGTCTTCACAATGAACCAAAACTGGTCTAGGTCCTCATTTTCCAAGCCCTTGAAAATGGGAAACTTCACTACATTCACCATATTGAATGGCGGCAGAGGTGGAGGTGGTGTGGGCAAAGGTCTATGCTGTGGGGGTGAAGATGAAGGTGGTGTGGATAGATGGGGTATTCGCGAAAAACCCTTGCCTTATTAACTAGATATCACTATACAGTGAAGCCTATGCTGCTCCTTCATCATCACCCAGAGGAGGCTCAATCAGCAGGCTATATTCAGGGCCTATTCTCCCTCTATCCATAAATAACTTTCCACTTTGTGTAGCTCCAAACATCAAGGTAATTTCATAACCCTCTTTTCACACAAGAGAATTTTAATCCAAGTATTCAAAGATCTTAAATACTTACCTTGTGGTCCCTTGAAGAAGCATCATTCTGCTTCATTGTAGCTTACCGAGGTATCGACCATGAATTCTGTCACAAATCCTCCTATGAAGCAATCGAGACAGTGATCGATAGCATGCATGATCTTATCTTCAGAGGCTTCCAATCTCCGCACTAACTCTGTGGTCCACACTATTGGGCCTTCAAGCCTCCACTTTCCCTGGACATCTCCCAATTTAGTGATCCACTCGTATAGCTCAAACAAGAAGGAAAAGAAGGAAACTTTGTGTATCTCTATGTACAAATACCTGTCCAACCACTATTCTTTTGTCAATCACGGATTTCTATTTTATTACCCTGTGAATTCGTGGATCTCTCTATCCAACCACTCCTCAATTTCTTTCTTTGTTGGATTCCAATGATGCGACATCACACATATCTTTATGCAGATCCCGGTCCCAACAACAAAACCATTTTTTGGCTTGGTGGGTACCAACCCAAGTTCAGAGTTAAGTTTACCAAACAAATCCCTACATCACTAACCCTTTCAGCATCAACCCATGGGTGTGGAATGAAGTCTCACTTGAAGCAGTATGGGGGGATGCAGGAACCAAGTTTCTGCACCCAGAGATGAGCATGATGTCATTCTATTCCCTAAACCTTCCTTTGCATAGACCGATAAGCCCTTAGGGATTATCGATATAGCTACCCTTAATCGGATTCTATACCTTCGCAAACGTTCACGACTGTCTTTTCTGAACCCTATACAGGTGAATCAACCACTTACATGCCTATGTGATTACTCCTAACTCCTTATTTACCTAGATTGGCTTAAGTGTTCAATAACTTTAACATGTAGCAAGATATTCTTTGCATAAATGGTTATTATTACTTGCATTCATATGATAATATAAATGATGTAAAATCATGCATCAATACAATATTAGTTCATAAACCCATCATTGATCATGACATAATATCACATTCATTCATAACAAAAAAAAATAGATAAACACAGGAATTTCTAGAATAATCTCTTTATTAATACTTCAGTTTTTCTTATAGACTCAAGACTCCTCTAGGGGTCTGCGCACTCAGATGCATTCTCTACTCTAGGCCTCTGTGCATATAGCTACAAAGCCTCTCTTCTACTATAAGACTTCTTCACTCTTACTCTTAATGATCCATTACATTTATCTTCATTGATGTCTTTTATGCCTTAGACTCTATAAGACCCTCCTTTTTGTACAATCCCATGGTCCACAGACCATGGGTAGATCTACTAAAGAAAACACAACTTACATAAAAAAAGGGTAAAACCATTTAAGAAAATTTACTATCTACGCACTCCATGACCACATCTTCCAGAGAATTTACATTCTTTACAGTAAAACTTGGGCCTTTTGCCCCAAAACTTGGAAATTTTCCCCAAAATTGACCCTAGGGGATGCTATCCCAACAACAAGTGATGGAAACACATAATAACTTTCACAGTTTAAAATTTAATACAAAATAAGGTCGAACATCATGGTTTCTTCTGCAAGTGATGGAAAAAACATCATCACTGCAACACGTTATTTATAGGAAATGCGGCCATGACATTCTACCACATCTAGAGGAACAATCTCTCACTTATCAAAGTGACCAGGTCATCTTCTTGTGGTTCACTCACTGGTCGAACAACTATTTCACCTGGTCCATGCGATATATGCTTTGTCCTTGCGATGCTACTCTGGATGGAGCCTCGAACATGTGGTTTTTTTATGACCACCTCTGTCATAATGACTACAATAAGCCTTCTTCCCCCAAATCTACTTTACCTCCTTCCTTTCCTGCTATTTAGAGGGTCTTTCACACCTCATCCTTTTTCATGGTGTTATTCTCCTCTAGCACTAAGCAAACACATGGTTATGCAATCCAAAAAAATTGCAATATCTTCTATGCCATGATTTCCATTCATTATTAACAATATGGTTGTAATCAAAATCAACATTAGAATACTGAGCCTGGTTATACCTTTCTTCTTGGTCTCTGGTATGATCATGGGAATGAGAGCTTTCCTCAACTCTTTCTCTACAATGCATACTACCATAGGTTGATGGTTATGTGTTCCCATCATCCTCTTTCCTCGATGGTTTCAACAATGTCATGGAAACTTTTGAAATATTTGAGCATTGTCCTTCAGTGCATCCCAACCTTGCGAAAATCAAGGTCTTTTCTCAACCTCCAATGGTTGAGTTATGCCTTGGTCATTAACAACCAATCCTTCTTCTTCCTTGTACCTCATCTTAGTAAGGAGTCTCGTGTTTGTCCCTATAATGGGTATCTTCGTATTTGCAATAGAGATTATAATATGTGAAGATGAAACTAAAGATAAATCAACATATTTTACCTCCACTGTCAATTTGGAAATAACTGATGAGGGCTTCTCATCATCTGTCATTGGTGTTTCACTGACTATTTTGGCACATTACCCGACCTCCTTCCTGACATACCCAGTCCTGCATAATGGGGTAATTCCTCTACTTTGAAGGGGTTTATGATGCCCTGGCCATTAATTCCAAGGTCCTTTCCATGTTACCCCATTCTCTTTAACACTTTGGACCTCATTCTTGTAGTATGTTTTTCAAAAACGACGAAATCATCATTAGGAATAATACATGGAGTCAAAGAATTTATTTTTACCTCACGGGGGTCATGCTACAACTTTTCCAAGGCCTCATCCTTAGATTGCAAGCAACATAGAAACCTTTGTTTCTCCTCTTTCTCTTCCTGTAGAATCCTCCTTAATTCAACAAGCTCTACTTGAATACTTTGTTCATTGTGCTTTAACTCTTCTAGGGCCTCATCTATGGTTCACAGCTGAAGTTGCAATCATTTCTTCTCCTCTTTCTCTTCTCGCAATAGCCTTCTTAATTCATCGTTCTCTTTTTGAAGTCTCTAGTTAATCTCCTCATTAGAGGAAGGTGATGAATAAGATGCATAAGCATCAAATGATGCGGATGATGCATCACTCTCTAATCTCTTTGTCTCCTCCTCCCTTATCTTCTCATACGCACCATACATGATGTCCACCATTTTGGACATTTGCAGGAAGGTCTCTTACATTTCTTAATCATTCTCCATGGTTGCACATTTGGTCATTCACACTCACAAGTCTTAACAGCAATGAGAATGCTTCTCTTCCCAACGAGCTTCAAAATCCGTCATGTCTCCTCTTCTTGATGCATGTCCTTTGAGGCTTATTTTTGGTTAGCGTACTCATGTACTTTGCATCAACTAAGCCCTGCTCTGATACCACTTGATCCAATATTCTTTTGTTATGGATGCATTATTAAATTACATATTACAAAACACTTAAAAACTATGGAACATAGGCATATAAAACAGAGATAAAATATACATAATCACACATGAGATCAAGACACGGAGAATTGGTTATGCAGTTCATCCAATTTGGACTACATCTCTAGGCCTTGCTCAATAGTGGGGAGGCCTTTAGTCCTAAATGGCATGAAAAGGGAAGATGTACAAATAGATTTTACATAAACACCCTTATACATACAATATGGAAGATAGATGACAAATGGAGAGCCCAACTCTAGAAACATACAACACCACTAACTTCCTGGTGAAACATCATGTAGAATTGCCTATCCAAATGCCCAATTCTGATAAAAGGGATATTTTCACCTTCTCGAAACCTTCAAAATTATGAGGTAATGTTCCGGCCACCTGCTAGGAGTAGGTGCTGCTGCTCATCTCTGTAAATCTACGTTTCTCTCTAATGATCTCCCCTCTCTCACTGTGTGGAGAGCCCAATTTATATGATGATGGGTAGGATCCTTAACAATTCGGGCAGTTTTAACAAATGACAAGTTTAGAAGGCAGGTTGCTTCAAATAGAGAATCTCAGACCCAACCTATTAAACATAGGAAAACCTCCATCAAAAATAGTTCACATATTGTTTCGCATCAAAACATCAAATAGGTAGATAAATTGGCATATTACTCTTGAACTCAATAGATAGACGCTATGCCTTTACTGCAAGCGATAAGAAATTTGTGAAAAATGTGGACCTGATGACAACATCAACTAAGATCCATAATCCATCGGATCTGATGAAGAAATCACAAATCGTAACTAGTTGGAGCTAGGGGTGATTCCCCATAACGTGCCCCTGCATAGTGCAAAATGTGATCTGTGAATCAGCACACTCGACGGGTTTTAAAAACCACACTCGACGGGTTTTACCTGTTGATCACCTATTATTGCCCATGGCCCAACTATTCCCAAGGAATTCCCAACTAAAAACCTACTTTGGGAGAAGTATAAAAGGCTTCAATGGGATGGCCAAAAGGAGGAGAAGAGAGAGAAAGATCACTTTGTTGAGATTATCCCTGACCAGGTCTGAAGATCCCTGTGCTTCTAGCACTTCCCCCATTACAGGAAACCCTTGTTTCCTTTTGTTATGGTGTCTTTCGACTACTTGATATATCTTGGAGTAAGTCATGGAAGGAGTTTGTTGAAGGCTTGAGACTGGACGAATCCGGAGGACAGTTCCACTTGGAGCCTGTGGAAGGAAGACTCAGGTGCAATCACTCCTTTCTGTACTTTAGTTATCTATAATGAAATAAACACTTGTCTTGTTCCTGATATAAATCTTCTTCATGTTTATGATATCAATGTTATGATTCACATATGAATGGTTGTTTTAATTGTATAACTAACTACCTCTCAATGTGCTATGAAGATGATTTCTTTATGATACTTGGTCAATATACTGTTGTACTTTCTAGAATTGATTGTTTTGCAGGTTGAAGGACTAAAAGGAACTCCAAGAGGCTTTGGACCCTGGCTGGATCTTCCAAAACAAAGGACCCCCAGGTGCACCCCTCTTCATACAATTTGTTTATATGAGCATCATGGTTGTGTGGAATGTGTGTTTTTATTTGTAGATAACCTCTGATCTACTAGGGTATCAACCCAAGACCCTAGAGGAATTTATCCCTTAACAGAATTGGTGACTCCACTGGGGACAACAGTATTATTGTTCCTAGTTTGGGTTTGTTCAAGCCAATCAGGGCTCAACTATCTATTTTCTTGCTGTTACTGTGTAGTCTATTCATGTAGGAACTTGAATTATAAGTTTGATCAGTTTCTTAAGACTATTTTTTTTTCTTGTAATTTTTTATATACGCTATTTTTATAGTTTACAAAAGCATATATACACATTTTTTTCCAATTCACATCGCTGGAATCATTATGGCGATCACTTCGATTGGATGCTAAGCTTATTGATATTCTACCACTTTGTGCTTTGAGCCTTTTTACCATGCCACTAGTACTTTTTAGAGATCAACCTAGATCAATCCTCCCGGATCCTCTTGGATCATGCACCTACCGTGCATATAAAACTCCAAGCATCCACAAACCTGACATGGGAGCCTTCCCTATGTGGTACATAACTATAATAGATCCCTCCATAGCTTAAATGGTCACAGTCCCTTTCGAGTGGGTCTAGGATATAAACCATTGTGTCTTATTCATGTTTCCATACCTCATGTGACTACACATACATAATCCACATATGTGTGGTTTGAGGCTGTTAGAGAAACCATGTTTATTAAACACATCTAGCACATATGCCAGTAGGTTCATGATATCTTCGATAAGTCCATTTCCAAGTACAAGAAACGACATGATCAACATCGGGTGCCACGGAAGTTTGAGGTGGGTTGTTGGGCATGGAATCCCCCCACTACATGTTTTGGGGCTCAAAGCCCAGGTTTTGGTCAAAGATGTTGTAAAACTCTGCGAATTGCGGGCGTGAAGTGTACAATTGAGTCATAGGGTTGTTCACCCTAAACATTGTATTGTGAACTAGTGTAACGTTGGCCTACCCATGGTTCGCGGAGCATGGGATTATATAAATAGAGTGAGGATCCAAGTTGTAAAGATAGAGATGGATAGAGATAGTAGCGAGGGAATGGTTTGAGCTTAGAGTAGAATTCTAAGTGTCGTGGGTTGTGATAGTAGGGATAGGTTCTACAGTTGAGTGCGCAGAGGCCAAGTATAGTCCGCAGCTGAGTGCACAGGGTAGAGTCAAGTCTATAATTGGAACAGAAAGCTAATAAAGAGAAGTTGATTCCTAATTCTATGTAATTGCTGTGCATTATCTTATTTTTGCTTATATTCATTTATGTATCACACACACTGATATAATTGTTGAGTATGTTGTAATAACCATAAATCTTACACACACGAGTTAAGTAATTAGTTAATTAGGGAGGAACTAGGGTATTAGATGGGTCACGCCCCGAGTAGGGCCATGCGGAAGCTACACTGTAGGTTGCGAAGGGATCGGAAGGGCGCGCAACAACAGTTCAGACCACAGACCTCAAAAATCTCATAGACATCCCAAGCATGTAGAAACCTAGTTCTAGCACCCTCCCATACTACTTCGTGTGAGACATCAGTCTGCACTCTATGGACTGTTGCTGAAAGGGCCAATAGTACCAAGATTTGCTTTGCTAAATCACATCTGAACCTGGGTTAGGCCCAACTAAGCCAACAAATGGTTCCATTTCTGGGACCGGGATCTACATAGAGGATGTCTGATGTCATGCCAATGGAATCGTACAAAGAAATAAATTGGAGAGTGGTTGGACAAGAATATTCACGAGTTTGCGGTGTAGGAAAATAGAAATCTGCGAGTATCTATGGAACAATAGTTGGATCACTAATTGTGCACTGAAATCCATGAAATTTTCTTTGCATCTTTTCCATCTGATTTGTATGAGTGGATCACAAAGTTAGCAGACAACTAGGGAAGGTGTAAGCTCGACAAACCAATAGTGTGGACTCTAGAACTACTGCACAGACTAGAAGCCTCGGAAGAGAAGATAGCATGCGCTGTTGACCACTAGCTCAACCAAATAATAGGAGGATTTATCATTGAGTTCATGGTAGACATGACCATTAGTACAACGAACAACGAGGCAGAGCGACATTTTCTAAAGGGACCATGAGGTAAGTACATTAAATCTTTGAACACTTGGATTAAGATGTTATTGTGTGAAAAGTGGGGGATATGAATAAATTAATGTTTGGGACTATGCGAAGTGGAAAGATCTACAGAAGAGGAAGTAGTGAGGAATTGGAAAACAGTCCCTTAATTTCACCCTCGTGGGAGAGCGAGGATGAGCTCCCGAAGGTTTCTATGAGAAACACGGTTAGTTTGATAAGGAAGCGAATTCCATGTTTACCACCTCCACCCACACTGCCACCTGCTTCACCCCACCTCACCTCCATCCCCACCCACTCCACCTCTGCCACCTCCACAGTTCAGTATGGTGAGCATGATAAAACTACCAATATTCATAGGAGTAGGGAATGAAGATCCGGACCAATTCTGGTTCGTAGTAAGGGCAATATGGGAAGGACAAGGTGTCACGGATGATAATATCAAAAAGGTTATGTTGGTGAGTGCACTGCGGGATCACATATTAACATGGTATATCAAGCATTCTAATGACCACCCGAACGCAGGAATTGCAGAGATCCAGACTATGTTGAACAGGGAATTTAGCAGGACAAAATTAGGTATGTAATCAATCGTCAAGTTTAAAGAGATCGTGATGCTCCTAGGTGAGACCCCCTGGAATCTGGACCAAAGGTTGAAGAGTACGATCCATGAAGCCAGTATGAAGTTAAAGGATGCACAACACCGTGCATGGTTTGTGGCCTCACTTACGCCACACTTAAGGATGACGTTGTCATATCAAAAAATTTCCACCCAGGCCAAAGCATTGGAGATGGCAATGAGGTTGCATGAGGCCCCAATACAAGACCCTGGATTGGGAATCCAATAGATCCAGGTGTACCTATAGAACCTATGTCTGGAAATACAAAGTTTGAAACAATATAGGGCACCTCGGCCAGAGGTGTGTGAGGAAGTATGGTGCATAAAATGCAAGGGCCAGGGCCATTTTGAAGCCTCGAAAATCGGTTCGACAACAAGGGGGATACCCACCCGGTCTGGACCTTGGTTGGCAGCTCCTTATTCGTTTGGTATAGCGGGTCTGACTGGGGATAACGGGACCAGTTTCCTGATCTTGAGTGTGTGTGTGTGTGTAGAGTTAAATAATGCTGATCTAAGAGTACGTTAGAGCTAATCTAATTCAGATTCTTAAACTAAATCTATGCTATTGTAATCTAATGAGAAACAACACATCTAATCTATGCTAACGCGGGATGTATATCTTCTATTATGCGATATAAAGAGATTTCAAACAATAACTGGTAATAAAGATCATTCAACTATCATAAGAATAGAAATCATTTAAGATAAACCACTTTGCATAAGAAGTTAGGCAAAACAGTTGTGAACAGCATATCGCATAATAAGTTATTCGTATATCAGACATAAATAAATGACTCCATCGTACAGAAGTGCCAAATGGTAACTCATAAATTCATGCAGTAACATATAAACAACTGAAAACTGTAAATCACTTCAAGAATACAAGTAGAAATGACCAAGAGATAAAAGTACCATTTATGACTAATCCTACTCATAAACTTCAATAAAAAACGATTTATCTCTAGTTGTTCTAACATCTATTAAGATTACAAAAGTGCAACATCAGTAGCAGACATCAAATGAAAACATTAATAAATCTCGATCCATCCATCATCAAAACCTCCTCTGAGGGTGTAGAAGTGCATGTTCCGAGGACAAGTTTTTGACAAATTTCTGGATCCTTCTCTAAATGCATGAGAAGGGTTAAAATATTACTTCCTAATTCTAATAATAGTGTCTTTACAAAATTTAGGATGCAGTTTTCAAATGACCGTCCTTTTTCTAATCTAATTTAAAAGAAAAAGCAAATTTCTAAAATAAGGTTACTTCTGAACTTGGTGCTTAAAGCTGCAAGTGTTCATCATGGGCTTGAGAAGAGTCGGTTGGCTGACTTCTGCGCTGAGCTGGGCTGCGAAAACAGAATCTATGAGAGCTGGCACTACTTTTTCGGCCGCGTTTATGATGCATTTCACAGTCATCCATTGACTATGCAGCTTGACCAAGTATGCCCAGTAGCATTCCCAATTTAACCTGTTCAATGCATGGATCGCTTTTTCCTTTTCCTGCGCTTTCTGCTTCCACTATACTTCGAGTCGTAGTTTATTTAGTAGGTACCCTGGGGTAGTCTCTTCAATTAAGTTGGCCCTATGTAAATTCTCATTTACACAGTCGATAAGAATTTTTTCTTGCATGGCCGCTGTCTCCGCCTGCCTGATTTGATCATCCCATTTATTAAAGAGAAATTCTTTATGACTCGTTTATTCTGGGTGCACTTGCTCTTTTCCTTTCCTCTTCATCCTGCCAAGCTAAGTATTCCGTATCCATAACATATGCGGACAGATAAAAAGGAGGGTAGATACTTTTAGACTGGTAATTCATAACAGCCGTGTAAAGATTATCAGAAAATATCTTGGCCCAATCCATAATATCGACATTTGTGGCAGCATCTATTAGTGGTAGCCATTCAAACGAAAATTTATTGATATCTAGCATCCCAAATAGACTACAAAGCATGGTCGTAGTAAAACAATACGGAGAGGTGAGGGAACCAGTGTTGTACATACCGTTTTTGTCCTTTTTGAGTGGCTCCTCTTTTCTAGACCAATCTTTGGTGGTCTTTTCTAGGTTTGAGTTCTCTGCCGCAAATTTCTTAACGAATTGTGCATTGTAAGTCGCCTATGGTTCAGGAAGATGATTCATAAGCTTTAAATCTTGCGCGGCGAATGATCCTATGAGCCCATGTCCTTGAACCTTGAATTGTTTGTTGTTCATCTCTGCATTATCAAGTATCCACTTAATCATATCCGTATATGGTAAAATTTTGGGCCTTGTTGCTATCCGGTGAAGAAATGAACATGCTAGCTCCTCTAAGGATGCCTCGGAAGAGCGTAGTGAGCCCGTGATAGTATCAACCTTCATTACTCGAGGATTTTCTTCTTCCAGCAACCTGTACATGCTTTCCCATGTCGATATCCCTATGTCTCTATTGCAGGCAGTGTTTGTATACAAAGGCGCCATCTCCTTCGTCTTTTCCTTCGCCTCACAGCCTTGAGCTTTATTTTTCTTTCCCATTTGCTCCTGCATTTGGCTTTGAATCGTCTTAGCTCTTCGTTCCTACAGATTACGAGTGAAGTGGAAATGATTGATTAAGAAAGGTGATGGGAGAGTTTTAAATGCAAAAGATATATCAAATATGCCAGTTTACGTGAAGTAATTCTTTACAAAAGCACGCGTCTTCATTTCATTTAATAACTGACAACTAATTCATTTACTATCATTAAAAGTGCATGATCTTGAGTCAGATTGTGGTAAGTGGCTTTTCTTTGAATGGCGTGCCCGAAGGATTCGTGATTAAGTGATTTATGAGTTGCTTACGTAGCATCGCAGATTGCACCATCGCATCGATCGTAACATCGCAGGTTGCAGAAGTTTGATGTTTACCAAATCTTGCTAGTTCATTTCTGTGATATGAGATCTTGCGATCGGTGTTATCGCAGATCGGTAAATCTTGAAGTTTTTTCCTTATGAGTATTACTTCATTGCGATGCGATGTTATGCTTAACATGAGTTCTTGTGCATACTGATATTATAGAGAAATGGAGGCATTTCCTATCTTTTTTGCAACGCGGTTTTAAAGATATTTCCCTTATCGTAGACTTAGGTTAAAAAATATTCAAAATACCTTTCTAAGCTTACGATGGTAACCTTATTTTGAAGAAAGGAAAAAACTTGCTTTTTCTTAAAAATTTAACTAAGGGTCCCCATTTATTTAGTATTTTGGACAACACTTAAATGAACAAGGGGGGGGGTGTTGTTGGCCACAACAATTGGTGATTCACTTGGGAGAACCAGTTATCTCTGATCTTCTATTGACGTTTTTCAAACTTCTGAAACAAATTTTTTCTCAGAAACTTAAACTTTATTATAAAAAGATAAAACATATTATACTTCAAACTGTCAATGATATTTTGTTTCAACCTCTTTCTATTTTAATTACTTGTATCCTTAGCTTGTCTTTGCATTTACATCAACCATTACTTGGTCTTGTAATAAAAATTAAAATAAAGTCTTCCCTGTGTAGCAGCCTTTTAAATATGCTTCTTTGTCGCAGGTAGAGCCTCTGCTGCCAGCAAGCGTCCATAGCCTCGACAGGGTTACCTATTACCCAGTAATGATCCTTTATCCTGCTTAAGGCTATTCACAACTTTTCAAAGAAAAACCCATTTTGACACTTTTTCCTTCTTTTTTTATTCTCTAAAGAACAATGTCTTGGTTTGGTGGCCAAATTATGACACAGTCATTCACTTGATTTACACTTTTGCTGAACAAGCTGGCTCGTGATGAGACCCATTGTCTTTTGATTGCAACAATCTTGAGTCGTTTCCCTGTTTTGGCGGACAGTATTGGCAAAGTCAGCAAGTTATAATATATGTGATCATGATAAGTCGGCTCGTGATGAGACCTCTTATTCTTTGAGATATAGTGTTTTCTCGGATTGTTTCTCTGAATGCTGCGATTTCCTTTAGTAGTGAGGAAGTCAATTTTTTCCTTAAGAAAGTTTTGGACGACAATAATAGAGCTTCTTTAGAATTAGTTGTTTCTACAGGGAATCCCTATTTTGTTATTGATGCCTTTCATTGTATTGACGTAAAACAATTCCTTCACTAAGATCGCTTTCTTCAAATTTCTTGGAGTTGAAACTAGTATCATATCTGGGTTAAAGTTCTATTGATAATAAAGATCAAGTTTCCAAAAGATTTGCTATTTATAGAAGCATAAATTCAAAATCTTGATAGAGAAAAGGTGTCTTTAGTAAATTTCAAATGTTGTTAACCATAGCAAATTTTATTATGGAGAAAAATATTTAACGAAATGAGAGATAGACATTCCCTAGGGTTATGTACAGAATAGGGATAATCTCTTCTCTTATTTTGCCTACCAATTATTAAAAGTAAACCTAATAACCTAGCTAAATTATTCCTACTCCTATTCTAACTATATACAAAAATCTAACTAGGTGAAATGATATTTCCAGTGGAGCCATCTTTTCATTTTTATTCCTACACGTATGTAACTTTCAAACATCAGCGTTAAGAACAAAACTTTTCTTGGACTGTTAATGTTGGATGTGGAATAAGAATGTGTAACTTCAATTGGAATTCTGTCCGAAATCTCTTTCTCATGAAAACTTATTTCCAACTGGATACCTATTGGATCATAAAAATCAGGATGAATTTCTGTTATGGATTGATGATCTTGTAATAGAGGAAGTTCTATACTTCCTTGACATAGTTTAGCTTTCCA
>APFE030772048.1:46613-69217 GCA_000404065.3 Pinus taeda
GAAGAAGTTTCTGCCACTTGTTTTTTTATGTCAATCATCTCATTGGACATGGTCTTTAATACCTTCTACAACCCTTCTAAATCGAAAGGATATTTTGTCTATTTCTTCTTGGGGTCTTCCTTGAAGGCGACCTTTTTAGATTTGCATTCTTCTATCGCAGATCTCTTTTCCAAGGCTATAATGCGTTTCTCTACTGCTATCGCCTCTGCCAGATTTTCAACTAAAGTTGTTTTATTTGCCCTATCTACGAAGACTGCTAAGTTTGATGGTAAGGTTGTGATATACCATTCACACCATACTTCATCGCTAGGTTGGGAAGTAGTGGGGATTTTGTTGAGGATCTTATTGAATCGTAAATTGAAATCTTTGATGGGTTCTCTAGCTTCGGCTTTAAGATTGGATAAGTCACTGATTAAGGTTTTCGTTGATCTGTCATCACCAAATTTGGTGAGGAATTGATTTTGAAAGATGTCCCAACTTGTTATAGACCTGGAGGGTAATGAAAAGCACCATGACCCGGCTGTTCCTTGCATGGTATAGGGAAAAAGCTGGACAATAGCATCTTCGCTGGTAACTCCGTTGAGATTGACAGAAAGCATGAAATTGTTAATGTGCTCTTCAGCTAGCATGCCCGCTTCTGGGTTGAATTTGGGTAGCCATTTCTCAGGATGGGCCAGTATTTGGCTCAAGGGCGGAGGCATTAAAATTTCTCCAGGGTTGTTCCATGGAGATTGGGCCATTTTTGAGCTGCTAGTAATTGCAAGTAGAGGGGATGATCCTTGAGGATGGGAAGATGAAGATATTATGATTTTAGATGATTGGGGAAGAGGGTTTGTGGAAGGTGGATGAGTGATTTGGAATGAAGATGTGGGCAGTTGAGATGGATGATGTAGATGAAAGAGTTTCACTGTCAGACTGCAGTGATGTTTTTCTTTCTCTTTTCCTGGTGGGAAGAGGGAATTCGGTTGGCTGGATGTCAAATTTTTCGCTCTTTAACCTGATCAGGGGATGAGCAGGATTGTACTGTGAAGTCACAGTGCTTTGAGATTTATCAGACCCCAGTGTAAAAATACAAAATCCCTGGAGTTTGTGAATAAGAGTTTGAACTTCAGGGGGTTCAATGGTAGATTGGTCTGAAATATTAGGGTATGTAGCAGCGGTTAATATTCGACCGACTTCTGACTCTGGATTTAAACGTACTGGGGAAGTCGGGGGAGTTTGATGAGGGCGATTTACTCTTAGAATGGTATTTAGATTTCGATTTGGGTGCCATTCATAGTTCAGGCACTCCTTCTAGCACCAAATATGTTGAAGCCCCAAAAATCGGGTCGACAACAAGGGGGATACCCCCCCGGTCCGGACCTTGGTTGGCAGCTCCTTATCTGTTTGGTATAGCGGGTCCGACTGAGGATAATGGGACCACTTTCCTGATCTTGGGTGTGTGTGTGTGTAGAGTTAACTAATGTTGATCTAAGAGTACATTAGAGCTAATCTAATTTAGATTCTTAAACTAACTCTATGCTATTGTAATCTGATGAGAAACAACACATCTAATCTATGCTAACCCGGGATGTATATCTTCTATTATGCGATCTAAAGAGATTTCAAACAATAACTGGTAATAAAGATCATTCAGCTATCATAAGAATAGAAATAATTTAAGATAAACCACTTTGCATAAGAAGTTAGGCAAAACAATTGTGAACAGCATATTGCATAATAAGCTATTCATATGTTAGACATAAACAATATGACTCCACTGTACAAAAGTGCCAAATGGTAACCCACATATTCATGTAATGGCATATAAACAACTGAAAGACTATAAATCACTTAAAGAATATAAGCATAAATGGTCAAGAGATAAAAGTACCATTTATGACTGGTTCCACTCATAAGCTTCAAGCAACAATGATTTATCTCTCCTTGCTCTAACATCTACTAAGAGTACAGAAGTGCAACATCAGTAGCAAATATCAAATGCAAACATTAATAAACCTTGATCCATCAATTCATCAAAACCACCTCCGAGAGCGCAAAAGTGCATGTTCTGAGGACTAGTTTTTGACAAATCTCCAGACCCTTCTCTAAATGCCTGAGAAGGGTTTAAATACTGCTAGCTAATTAACTTAATTACATAAATTTAGGATCCGGTTTTCAAATGACCGTCCTTCTGATAAAGTAAACTATTTCTAAAAATTAAATCTGATTCTGAACTATTTCTGTGTTTGCTCCTTAGTGCTGTAAGCCTGCAACATTTGACTGGGAAGAGTCGGCTGGTTGCTTTCCCCTTTCGTGTGTGTTATAAAAATAGAAGTAACAAGAGCTGGCACCACTTTCTGGTAAACTATAAGATTTTTTAGAGAATATTCCTCTGACTGGGTGTATTCATTGCATGTATACTTGGTAATAACTCAAATTTTCCCCAAACTGATTCTACTTTTGCTATTTCGGTTTTCGTCCTTGCGAGTGACTGGATGGGTCAAAAACTTTTCTTTTTGAACAATTCTCTAGATTGAAAACTGCCTTCGTTCTTCATTCCGGGCTTTTCTGGTGCGTGAGCTTCAAGTATTTTTTGTAATCATGCTGCTTTTGTGCGCCTTTGATTCTGAGCTTTAGATGACCTATTGACCTCAGCATCTGTTGAGTGATACTCTAGAATCTATGGTCCTATCTATGCGGCATCCATTTCTGAAGGGATTTCTTCTCTGTTCTCCGAGCATTGGCGCTTTCCCCTTTTCCTTAGATGTTTCCTGCACATTGCTTCATGTTATTTCCTATTTTATAATTTATGCGAAGGAAAACAGTAATGGTAATAAAGATTGACATGAAAGCTTTAAATCTTATGTATGCATAATTATGATATTCACAGTGAACTGACCCTTCAAGAAACAAAAAGCTGTCATTCCTGGACACTTTGGTGTACAATCATTAATTTCTTTTTTAAGGCACGCGCTTAAATTTGATTAATGGCCAGTTTTCGTTGAATACTGCACTGAGGAAAATTTGCATTCATCACAGATCGCAAATCACAGATCACGTTATAGCATCGTGGCATCGCAATATTGGATCATCGCAGTATTGCAGATCGCAGAAATTAGTCATTGTGTGCTACTTTTATGCGATGTTGCGATATGCGACGTTGCACATCGGCCGTCGGATATTTCTTAAGTTTTTCATTTAAGAGCGCTTCATACTGAATGCGATGTGATGAATTTTGCATCGCTTCTTCGTAGTCTATTATGCTCAAAAAAATGTCTCATTCTTTGGTCGCGATAAAGTTTTAAGGAATCAAAAACAAAAATGTTCATAAAATTGTTTGTTTGAATTTTTATTAAGGGTCCCCATTTGCTTGATGTTATTGCTAATATCAAACAAAGAGGGGGGTTGTTGGTGGCCACAACAGGCCACAAAAAATATCATTGTCCAGTGTTCACAAACTACTTGGGAGGAGGAGGGCCAATGCCATTAAGACTGGAGGCATAGGTGGGGCTAATCATGACGTCTGCATTATGGTGCGCGATCTGCCAGATAGGAGGAAAACATAACATGGATAATTTTCATCTGTTGCAGAAGTATGTGGAGACGTCCCAATAGTTGTTTTGTAATTTATATAGGTCAGTAGGCCATGACGAATGCACTTTCCAAAGCTATGAACTAATGATGGATCAGACTCTTGCCTACAAGGTGCAGGAAAAAATGTGAGCCCTCGACCCAAATGCAGGGATGGCGTGCACTGGGTTTCAGGGGTGCGGTCGAGGTCGGGGTGGAATGGGGCTAGGATGGGGTTGCAGACAGATAATTTTGTACAACTGTAGAGGGCTAGGGCATTATGCCTACGATTGTATGAACCTAACTAGGATATCATGTTTGTATTGTAGTCAGTTTGATCATGATGTGGAAGATTTCCCTTCATTGATAGCAAATATGGGAGAAACGGGGGTATTCTAGCCCCCCTCTGACCTAGAATTTACATATGATGAGGTCTGAACTGCACGAAGAAGACCCAAATTTAAACATGATGCTCAGGAGCAGTGTGACAACAGGAGATGATAAAGGGGAGCAACCAAAAGAAAGAACGTGGGTTCGCAAGGCTCCTACAAAGGAACCTGAGTTTGATTTAGAACGTGCGAAGGAGACATTCATGGAAGCTAAGAAGAGCTTCACAAAGGCCTCCACTTTAGGTAGTAAGGATCAATTAGAACCAGGAATGGATCCTTTAGTGCTAACTACCTTGCTGAAGACATGCATGAAACTGTTGTGTGATAGAAAGGCAGTCAAAGGGCTATGAGAACTTATCACTAAGTATGCGGGGTCAAGAGAATCATGCGTTGTCTAAAAACTGGGAAAGCATGCATTGTGAATAGGAAGGGAGATGAGGTTGACTGTGCAAATAAGCAAGTATGAAATGGATCAGGTAATCCTGGACCTGGGTTCGAACGTGAATGTTCTGCCAAAGAAAACATGGGAACACATGGGCAGACCCACGTTGCAATGGTCCCATATTCAGTTATGGATGGCCAACCAATAGAAGATTTTGCCCATGGGAAGATTGCAAGGGGTGACAGTTGATATTGAAGGCACGAGTGCGCAAGTGAATTTTGAAGTGATAGAGATTTTCGATGACAACAATCCCTACCCTGCGCTTCTAGGGATAGACTGGGCTACCGATATGAACGAAGTCATAAATTTGAAGAAGTGCAAAATGATCTTTGAGAAAAAGTCACTAGGCGTAGTAGTACCGCTGGATCCAGCTGAAGGAGCACGATACACTGAACCAATATGCGATGATGATAGCGATGACAATCTCCACTATATCTACAAGATAACTACACAAGGAGAGGATTGGGTTAATCCAACTGCAGATGGAAGGATTTCGTGGGAGCACGAAAGCTCCTGCACTTCAGATTTAGACGAAGAGATAGAGCGATGGAAGAATCGGCTACACGAAGTAAACACAGTAATCTGCAACATGATGATCAGGTCATTGTGTTGCGTAACAATAGAGGCAAGGGAGCTACTGACATATGATGGATTGATAGCACTGGATGGATTTCTATATAAATTCGAAAGTGCAGTACCAGAACAGTAATGGTTTGATGCGCTAAAGTGGGCACTGCATGCAACACCAGCACAATGGTGCAATATGCATCAAGGAACTTTTGAAGATTGTCACAGATGTCGAAGGATGATGCACCTATGTTTTGGAAAACCCCAACTTTCAACAAAAGCCAATCAGCTGGGGTGAAACAACTTGCGCACCCACCTTTCTCGATGGATACAGACATATGTTGTACAGTCCGCACGAGTGCACACCACCCCCAGCCTAGAGAATCAGAACAAACCACAACAGCAGGAAAGGCAACGTGTGTTACCGATTATGCATGACGAAGCATTCCATAGGGTGCGAGGAGTACTAAATAAGGTTTACCAGATGAAACGAACTAATTAGGACCTGCACATGCCAACAGTTCGATGGGCCTATAGGACCATGTGCCAAAACCTGAGCGCGGAAATGTTTCCAAAGGTTCGAGAGAAAGTAAAACCCAAGATTTCTAAAGGGAATACCAAAAGAAATCCACACGTAATAGCCCCCGTAGTTATGACAATGCACAGAGACCAGGACGAAGGAATCACACAGTTACGCGAGGATGACCATATAATGTTGTGGGAAGCCACTCAACGACAGAACCTTAGACTTTGAGAAATGAAACATGATTAATGAAGAAAAGCTTGTTGATGGATGCTGAGATCAAAAGACTAGAAAACAGGGTCATGCAAGCATGTCTTCTCGATAAACCAAGAATGATAAGGCAAGATATGGAGGGTCATACCATTACATTAGAGGATTGTCGCCAAGAATTTATGACTCTGCTACCATGGCTGAGACCACACCTTACCAAACACAACAACAAGGGGAGCGCACCACATGAGGTAGAATGCACTACCCCAACTATCACGAGGGAAATTGGGGAGTGTCCACGGACTAGACTGAAAGGTGAATTGGAGTCTCACCTGACTAGCCATAGGGAGCATAGCCTTAATGCTCCAGACAGTTGAAAGAGAGCACAGGACACTAAAAGAGTCTATTTGGGAACTGTGCAGTGAGGGAGGTGCATGCAAAATAAGCATGGTACAAGGTTCGCGCCCGTGCACAAGGGGCTGCGCTACCGCGCGGGTCAAATGGGAAGTAACTTTTGACGTCACTGTTGATGACGAGACGTCCAATTTAAGGCAAAAGGAAGGGAGTAGTGGGAAATTAAGACATGAATTAAGAGCTAGATTTGGGACGATCTGCCACCAAGAATGCATTAATGAATTAGAAATGCGGGGAACGGTCAAATTCAAATTCAAAAGACACTATAAAACTCCCAAGGCTAGCCATGAGACAACACTTGTTCATTTGAGATTTGAGCTATTATGAAGAGCACAAAGAGTTGAGCGCCAAGCTTGAACAACCATAGACAATTCAAACAAAATGATAACTACCAGGAGAGGTGTGGGTTTTGTAGAGAGTACCACCAAGGAAGCCCGACGGAGTCCTACGGTGCAGGTGAGGGATGCACCAGAAATCCCAAAATCACCTTGGACACTGAGGCCTTAGAAGGATACATAGGTAGTGGGACTATTCCGCATGTCGCCACAAAATCGACGGTTTGGTAAACTTTCCATGGAAGAAAAGCGCAAGGCTATCAACCTTGAGACAAATGATGAGGAGGAGGACCTCTAGAATCTTGTAGAGGATATAGAGGTGGATGAAGAAATGGAAGAAGACAACTAGTCGATTCGCACTGCAGTAAAACTGCTTGAGTATTTTCCTCCATGGAAAGGGAAAGCTAAGGTACCCAAGGATTTGGATGCTGCTAAGAGTGCACTGTAAACCCTGCTCCTCCCAGATGGAATTCTGTTTGAGGGCTCGGCTCTAGGTCGCGTGCCCACCATGAAATTTGAAGACTGAGACCTCATGGATAATGAAAAGTTCCCACATTTACAGACTGAGAACCTCATGAAACAGAGCAAGGAGGGGTCAGTTACAACATTAGAGCCGCAAAAATGGTTGTGCAGGTGTGGAGAAGTCTGGGCTACTCCACTTACTATGGATTCTGCATTTTCACCTCACACCGATCACGATCTTTGTCATTAGGTAGTTGCTTTTCCTAGAGCACGATGGGTACTTGTGGCTGGAGGAGCCTATTCCCATCACGACAGAGCTTATTCACTGGATTTCTCAGCTTCCCTGTAAAGGAAAAGACCCCATGAAGATAACTGGAAAAAGAGGATATTTGGTGCTCGCAGAGGCCATGAAGAAGAAGTACAAATTGGAAAAGAAGAAGAGAGGCTATGTAATGAGTAGCATTAAAGACAAATGGGTGTGCATCGCCACCCAACTGCTAGCTGGGAAAGTGATGATAAAATGCCGAGGAGACAAGGTACCAGTGCCGGTCATTGCGCTGGTAGAACAATGGGAGGAGGGGGTCCAACTCAACTGGGTTGAATTCCTCTATGAATAATTCCTCACCAATTGCAAGGAATCTCAAGAGTATGGCAAGACCTTCCACTACGCGTGGTTGCTCTTGTCCATTTCATTTGTGATAGGGGAACTGCCTAAAGACAATCAGTTCCCTAATCTTCAATAGGACTTTCCAGAGGTGGAAAAATATGCATCGCTCTTGGCTACAAAGGATGCCATGCAGATCTGTAAGACTAAAATATTTTGGGTGCTCATGGAGGCAAGTATCCAGATGTGGATTAATAGGAGGACGCACCTATCACCCATAGTGTACAACAGTGTGTGGAGCTTTGCAGACATCACGGTGGATATGCATAATGTGTATATCAAGGCACATAAGGATCTGATGCAGAACTGGACCAAGCTTCCTTACATCACAATTTATGATACCATATTCTTCGTGCTTGAATCATGGCCTCCCAAGTGTTGTGCCCCAGATCTGGCAGAAAGGGATAGAATAGTATCACAAAAGCAGAAGGAGGCAACCAAGTTGTGTGTCACAAAGTTGACCCAACAGAGGTGCAACAAACAAGTGGTCGGAGAGGTAAGGGTTTCCTGCGAAGTAGCAAAGGTAGCTTTAGAATAGGAAAAGGCCACCGAAAGAGAAGCAATAGCATAGGCAATAGGGGCGACGATGATGCAGGAGGAAGGGGGCCAGAACATGTCTACAGGATAGGGACCAGATATAACAAAAGGGGCGGACCTGAGCATGATGTCCACCCAATTGAAATAGTTTCATGTTGTGGAGCAATCAGGTCCATGAAAGAAGGCCAAGGTTTCCAAACTAGACATTGAGCCAATTACATTGACATAGGGTGACCTCTATGACATTGCCGACACTGTTCACGAGGTCACCCGGGAAGCACTCCAAGAAGCGATGACAGAAAAATAGAATGTGTTGGTGGCCCTTAGGGTGCAACTGCAAGAACTTCAGGTGTAGGCCCCACAAGAAGGAGCAGTAGCCACCTACGGAGCCACCGATACATCAGCAGTGGAGCAGCTGTTGTCCACAAAATTGGCCAACACCATAGTGCTACCGGAAGGAGCGCTCATAGCAGAAAGCGAGGAGGCCAGGGCCATGGTGGGCATGATCAAGGGACTTAGTGCCTAAACTTGGCTACCCTTCCACATGATACATTATATTAGCGAAAGGATGGAGCGATGACTGAACTCCGAGCTAGGGAAGGACGCGCAATATAGATGCTGAGTGAACAGAGAATCAACATTGAGCAGCTTAGTCTACAAAATGTTGAAGTGCTTATGCAAAATCAGTTGCAGGAGCAAATGGTAGAGGAAGCATGTCGCCGCATTCCAAAGCTTGAAATCACAATAGACCTACCCGTTGGAGTGCGAATCCACAAGTTAGCTAGTGGATTCCATGAGGCAAAGGAGGAAGAAACGAGGGTGTAGTTGGACCTCAACTTTCAGATTGCTGAACTACGATTAAAGGTGCAATCCCCTATGCCCTCAAAATCTAGGGAACATCGCACTGACGATATTCAAAAAGGGCTGGAGGAAACAAGCCAGGCAATACAGAATTGCATTGCTATGTTGGAAGAATCCTTCGCGATCCTCACTTCATTATAGGAGGACCCCAACTTACAACACCTGGAAACGGAGGCATGGGAGCTTCAACTATACTATGATAGTGTGCATGGAACGACATAGATAGTTGTCCTAACCCAATGACTTGTGAAGCTACAGCAACCAAATATGTTGAAAGAACAGGTGGATGCTACGTGGAGAAAAGAGGCAGTCCTTAAAGTGAGCATCTAACATTGGATTGATGAGGCCTTCCTCATCACTATAGACATCGAAGGAAAGCACACACAGAAGAAGGTGATGCATGCCTTAAGATAGGGATTTGCCCTTGACAGTGAGACTTCGACCGAAAGAGTGGAGCAGATCCAGCAGACTGCAGAACAGTGTGCTGCAGACCTACACACAACACAGGATCAGTTGGAGGGGCTCTGTGCCAAGATCGCCACACTAGCAGAGTCACTCGAGATGAGTCACAATGATTGTGTTGGGGGCCTGTTGGGCATGGAATCCCCCCACAATAGGTTTTGGGGCTCAAAGTCTAAGTTTTGGTCAAAGATGTTGTAAAACTCTACGAATTGCGGGTGTGGAGCGTGAAGTGTACAATTAAGTCATAGGGCTGTCCGCCCTAAACATTGTATTGTAAACTAGTGTAAAGTCGGCCTACCCATGGTTTGTGGAGCATGGGATTGTATAAATAGAGTGAGGCTATAAGTTGTAAATATAGTGATGGGTGGAGATAGTAGTGAGGGAATGGTTCGATCTTAGAGTAGAATTTTAAGTGTCTTGGGTTGTAGTAGTAGGAAGAGGCTCTACAACTAAGTGCGTAGAGGCCTAGTAGAGGCCGCAGCTGAGTGCGCAGACCCCTGCATCTGAGTTCCTAGAGAAGAGTCAAGTTTGTAATCGGAACATAAATCTAATAAAGAGAAGTTGATTCCTATTTCTGTGTAATTGTTGTGCATTATCTTCTTTCTGTTTATACTCATTTGCGTATTGCACACACTAATATAATTGCTGAATATACAGTAATAACCATAGATCTTACACACACAAGTTAAGTAATCAGTTAATTTGTGAGGAACTAGCGTATTATACGGGTCGCGCCCTGAGCAGGGTTGTGCGGAAGTTGCACCGCAAGTCGTGAAGGGATCGCAAGGGCGCACAATGACAAGTCAGACCGTGGACCTCCAAAAGCCCATAAGACATCCCAAGGGTGTGGAAACCTGGTTCTAGCACCCTCCCATACTACTTCGGGTGAGACCTCAATCTGCGCTCTGGGGACTGTTGTCGAAAGGGCTAGTAGTACCAGGATTTGCTTGGCTAAATCATCTGTGAACTTGGGTCAAGCCCCACTAAGCCAACATGGGTGACAAATTCTGGTTGCATTTGCATAAATAATGCCTTACTGGAGCCCATAGGAAGCTCAAAACTCTCTAATATAGGCCTTACACCATCACCAAGATTGTGGGAGACATTTCTTTTGAGCTTAATATTCCCCCATCCTTAGCCTACACCCACTGTTCAATGTGGAGCACCTTCGACCATACTTGCCACCATTACTAGACGCATCATACATTGTAGAACATCTCACACAAACAAAGCTAATCCTAGACTACATCAAATTGGCCACAATTCATCAGATAATGGACATGTAGATCAAGAACACTCACGAACATAAGATCCAACTGTATTGATTTTTTAAATATGGCAAACCCATACTACAAGGCAAGTGGCTCACAAGGGACCAAGTTGAGCAGAAGTTCCCCATCTCATGGAGGCACTCAGCACAATGGGGACCATTAATGTCTAAGGGGGTAGGACTATTCCAGGTGGATATTAGTGGTCACCCACGTATTCCACTTGGACATGCATAATTGTTTGTTTCAATTTCCTTAATTTTGGCATAGTTTACAATTTTTAGAAGTTTATTGGGTCCTGGACTTTTAGAGACATTTTGAGGCCCTAAATAACATCTTTTTGGAAAATGGGAAAACTCATAGCCTGTGACAAGGTTTTGTATTTAAAATTTGTAGTCCTCATATAGATCTCTCTAATGAGGTATCGTACACATGAAACAAAGATTTTATGCCAAAGTTAGGACCCCTGGGTAGTTGGTGTACCAATTTACCCTAACAGGGCCGACAAAATTTTGGTGTTTCATCTCCTCATTTAGGTTTTTTGGATGTTTATGGTTTCCATTGTTTATAAATAATAAATAGGCCTTCAAGCCTCATTGTAACACAATTCATAAGGCATGTAGCTGCCACATCTCTTCTCACAAATAATCTACCATTGAGCTAATTTATTTCCATTTTGCATGTTAACAATTTTTTGTCTTTTGAAATAAATGAATTAAAGTTTAGTTTCCGCTATAGCTCTATGTTTTTGTTTAAATATGTATTTCATGTCATTCCTACATAAATATGGATCAGTGTAGGAAACAAATGATTGAGGAAATTATTAGGAAGAATAGGGATAATAGCAATACAATGCTTTATTTTCTCTTTATAGAATTGTTGTAGTAGCAAAACTTGTGTAATTTTGGAATGAGTAACGACAAGTAAAAGACGACGAAATTGAATTTATATGGTTCATAAAATTAGATGGGAAATAAGACATGAAATAAATGGTAGCATAATCCTAAGTAAGTCAAATATAGGAAATATATGAAACCAAAAATAAGTAGCAGTAATGCACTATCTAGGTAACAACCCTTACCAAATTTCATGTAACTAAATGGAATGAAGCTTGCTACAAGCCTTGTTTTATATGATATACTCTATGAAATTTTAGGACTTGTATTTTCGCAGGCAAAAGCGTCAAGTAGTAAAATAGAAGACATTAGTAATTTTTTATTTATACATAAATAGTAGCGAACCATATCTAGAAATGAACACTAAGAATTTCAGAGCGCATTGAAGAATATTGTCTTTTTTGAAATGACAATAAATAATAATCTTAGAATAGATGAACAATCACACAATTTATTTAAGGAAATTTCACAGAAGCAAATATAGAAAAAATCAGATTAGGTAGTCCAGAAAAGAACATAGAGTGGTAAAAATGTTCACACATTGCTATGAACCTAAATTAAAGGATCATGCCATAAATGGAAGCTACAATTCAATTTTCTAGAATATTACAATTTGATGTGAACATTGTTTTCTTTATAACCAAGCACATTATAAACATTATAGTGCATAGGTATTCAAAGCATGGTGCATAAAATGAAGTATGAACCATATATAGTAAAATAAAAACATTTCATTTATGGAGATAATCCCATCTCATTAACAAAATATTTTATATTTCAAATCCCACAAAATACAAAATAATTCCAAATTATGGCAGATTTAGAAAAATAGAGACAAGTTTCCCCCAAAACAAAAATTCCACAAATGTTTAATTTTAATTTAGTTCACTGTAAATTATAAACAAAAATTCCATAGCTCACAACGTAGAATTACATGCAACTAGCATAATTTCAACCATGACAAAATTATTATCACAGAGAGGGGTTTCTAAAATAACTCAGTAGATAAACCCAAGATGGGATTGAAGGTCAATTTTCATATCATCGTGATTTAACAATAAGAAGCCCTAAGGAAAAACATGATAATAATCAACCTATGTCAGAGTGAATATAAATTAGGGGTTGGGAAGCATGCATTCCTTTAGTTGAACTCATTCCAACAATAGTGCATACATTCCTGCAATTGTACCATCGAAAAGAAGTTGGAACTATCACATTACAAAGTATAAACACACACAAAAAAAAGTAAATATTATAGAGGAATGGGAGGTATACCTATTTCTCAGGGCAGTATTGAGCACTCCATTCCTAAAAGTTCCATAATGTAAACCATTATTCAAGCGAGTTAAAAGAAATTATTACACATTCTAGGATGTAAACCCTTAGAGAAGTGAAGAGAAAAGATAAAATTTGTAACCATGGTGGATCAATTCATATCACTAAATTGATAAAGGAATCCTTGGGTTGAATTTCATTGAACCCATCAAAAAAAAAAAAAAAAAAAACAAGAGTGCAACCCTTCCTGGAGAAGTATACCCCTATAGGTTTGGTTTCAGAAAAATAGTGAGTAAAATAGTTGAGAAACCTACATCCAAACCCCAAAATTACCTATGCTATTGTTGGTGTGAAGGCTCATCAAAACTTTACTAGAGCTTGCATTATTACCCAATGTCATTAGCCATATATAGGAGAATAAAACCCTAGAAAGAAAACTATTCACAGAAATAAATCTTTCATAAGAAATGAAAAGAAAAAGAAGAATAAGTTACCGATGAAAATAGTGGTGGAGAGTTTTCCATGGGAATTTTGAATATAATTGAAAACCCTGCGTTGAATTCACCATATAACTAGATGCTTAAGGGAATACCTATAAGATAACATCCAAATGAATCTAAATAATTTCCATAGAGAAGACAAGGGAAAGAAGAAAATAGATATGCATTATACGTATAATTAAAAAAAAAAAAACCCAATTGGTAATCTTACCAACTCTCCATTTTCTTTCCTCAAGTAGCAAGAGATATTATGCAAGTTTCATGAATAAATGTAACCATCCACAGGTGCCACAATGCACTTTCCTTCTCATGGAGGTGCTATGTGATCCCAACACAAAAAAGGTAAAGAAAATCAAGGCTAAATGAATGCCAAACCCTAATGTAGAAGGCTAGGGTTTTGGAAAAAGAACCAGAACCCTTGGATCAGGCAAGTAAATCACCATCGTTAAAATGCTCAAGTACAAATAGACATGTGATTGTTACGTGGGTCATGGGTGTGTGACCAATACCAGATCACCAAACATAAGTACAATAGGTTTCCACAAATAGTCCCTCTCTAGTCCCACATGTATGCTTAGGGAGGTAAATGTGTGCGATGTAATGTGAAGAACCAAAGTTTAGGTGTTGGGTCAAACCCAAAATCCTAAAGCATTTGTGTTATATACTCTAAAATATGGGAGCCATGTATATATTAGATGTGCTTGAATCAATATCACATTGAATTTATTTGGTTTAGGTAATTGAAGATAGGAGCATTCCCTAATAAGTTAGGGTGACATGTCATTATGTTACTCAGATAGGACCAACAACCTTAAGATGTATTAAAACATAAAATTGGGAGAATTATCAATCCAATTCCTTTTAAAGTCATGTATGGGTAAACCATTTTTTTTATAAGGAGATTGGCAGTTTTAGACATAAATAACAATGAAAAGAGAAGGGTTGGAAACTAGGTATGTGGCATATGGTATCAGAGCCCTGATTCCAAAAATCGGGCTTATGAAGAACCACCAAATTTAAATACATTTGAATAGAATTGTGTATAATTTTAAAAAAGTGTAAACTAAGGATAGGTTGTGTTATTTATAAGGTAATCAAGTGAATTAGAGTTACAGGACAAAATGCAGGGAGAATTTGAAGGATGGATATATATTTGAAAGTTTAGAAACCTTGGCGAATCTTACTAATCTATAATAGAAAAAATTGTAAAATGTTTTAATGATATATTTTGTAAAATTATCCAAAATTTGATTATATTATATAATTAATAAATAATCTTGGCAGTTTTTTTATGTAAAATAATTTCATACAAAAAAACTTTGGGGAATTATTTTTAGAAAAATGGAAATTGGTGAATGTTGTTTTGGAAAAAGTATTGAAAATTAGCCTAATTGCAAATATTAGCCCTTAAAATTTTCCTTGGCAAAATGGCAGATGCTTCAAATCTACCCGCGATAGATGGAGATGGAATTTATGTGGATTTACAAGGAGGACATACCCCACCAACAACTCAATTTTTGGAGATCCTGGGAATTCTACAACAAGAGTTGGTTTACCTCAAAACTTGTCATGATCGATTGCTAAAGGTTAGTCAAGAACAAAAAAGGTTGATAAGATACCTAGCTGAAAAATCTAGTCACAAACAAATAGAGGCAGTGGAAGATGGAGAAAAAATAAAGCCCCTAAAAAGAAAAAATATTGATATAGAAAGAAAAAAGTTTGAAAGTTGAATTGAATAAAAAAAATATCCAAGAACATAGAAATCAAAAAGGAAGAAGAAAGTGGAGTTGTAGGGAGAGTTGAAGAAAATAAAACCACCTACATTTGATGGTGAAAAGGAGGAGGATGCAAAGGCATAGATTCTCAATATGACAAAGTATTTTCAATTTTATGAGTATGACAACAATTTAAAGGCCAGATTGGTCATTTATCAGATACAAGGGAAAGTTGCTTTGTGGTGGGATGAGGTCAAAATAGTGCATGGAGGTCAAAGAAGAAAATATTTTCTTGGGAAGAGTTACAGAAACAATTCAAGTCGAAATGTCTATATGAGTGATACTATGATGATCATGCCAAGTGATTCCATGACTTGAAATTGGGACATTTAACTATGGATGAGTTTGTGGCTAAATTCACCAATTTAATGTGTTATGTTCCCTACATCAAGGAAGAGAAATCCAAGGTGCAATAATTTTTTAATTTCTTACATGTTTCTTTTAAATAAAGGACTGAGTTCAAAAATCCTAAAGCGATGGAAGAAGCAATGAGGAAAGCAACACTCTATTATTAGCAATTTAAAGATAGAAAAGGCTCAAAATCATGGTAGAGTAAGGAAATAAATAAATCTACAAGGGGAACACAGAGACAAAAACCTGGATATCTCAAAAACTTTGGAAGAGGTTGCTAGAAGAAGAATTTCAGTAGAAGTAATTCAAACCAACCTACACAACCACAAATCAGGTTAAAACCTATGGAGCTAAATAATAAAAATACAAGAAGGATTAAGGAAATAGAACCTTTAAAATGTTGGGGGTGCAAAGAACCTCACCCCTTGAGGGGTTGCTATAATCTAATGTCTCCTCAAAATATACAAGCAATACATGAAGAAACAATAGCGAATGGTATTACAAGGAACATTCTAAAGATAAGTGTAGCGTTTGGAGGATAGAGAAGTGTAGCAACAATCAATGATGTCAAGATTGATGGTACTATATTGAACCCTTTTGTCTCTGTATTAATTGACCAAGGAGCTAGTATTAGTAATGTCAGTCCTTAGATTATGGAAAATGTAAGTTAAAAATTAAAAAATTTAAGAGTACAAGGCTAGTACAGCTAGCCACATGTACAAAAAGGAAGGTAACTAGCCATGTAGAAAAATTACTTGTAGATCCAAATGGCTATCTAACTGAAGTAAACTTAAATATAGTTCCTCTAGGGTCATATGATTTGTTAATAAGTATGGATTGGATGGAAAAACACAAAGATATAATAAAATTCCTAGAGAAAATAATGAGCCATGTAAATCAGGAAGGAATAACATAGTTGATAAAAGGCATGGCAAAACAAATTTTAGTTAGACATATTTCAACATTACAGCTAAAAAGGTGTGCGAGAAAATGCTGCTAATTGTTTGTTGTTCAAATTGGAGAGAATATTCAAAAAGAAGGAAACCAAAATTTAGAGGAATTACCAGTAATTAGGGAGTTCAAAGATGTTTTTCCGGAATAGATTCTAGACTTACCTCCTCATAGAGACATAGATTTATCAATTGATCTAGTGTCATGATTCAACCCAATTTCTAGAGCACCTTATGGAATGAGTATTCTAGTGTTATTAGAATTGATAATGTAGTTACAAGAAGTACTAAATGAATGTTATATTAACCTAGCGCTTCACTATGGGGAGCCCCAATATTATTTGTGAAGAAGAAAGATGGCACATTTAGAATGTGGATAGATTATAGGGAATTAAACAAATTGACCATAAAAAATAAATATGCGCTACCCGACATATATGATCTATTGGGTCAAGTGAAAGCAGAGACCATATTCTCAAAAATTGATCAGAGAATCGAGTATCACTAGTTAATAATAAAGGATGGAGATATTCATAAAACAACTTTGAGAACCAAATATGGTTACTACAAATTTGTAGTACTACCATTCAGTGTTACAAATACATCCATAACATTTATGTGTTTAATAAATAGTGTGATAAGTAAGTACCTTGATAAATTTACGTTGGTTTTTATAAATGACATTATAGTGTATTCGAAAAATGAAGAGGAGCATAAATAATATTTGATATTAGTACTACAAACTCTGAGAGTGCAACAATTATATGCAACATTTAGTAAATGTGAGTTTTACAAGGACAAAATACAATATATAGGCCTTTTCATTTCAAAAGAAGGATCGTATGTCAATTTGGAAAAGGTTAGGGCCATTTTGAACTGGCTCATACCTAAAGATGTGTTAGATGTCTGGCCCTTCATGGGGATTACGGGATACTACAGAAGGTCCGTTGAAGGTTTTTCAAAGATGGCCTATCATGTGGCTTCATTACAAAAGAAAGGAACAAAATTTGAGTGGACAACTAAGTTTGGAGGGATTACATGGAGTTCTAATGCAAGGTAATTTGGTAGTGGCATATCAATCTATGAAATGGAAACCACATGAAAATAATTATTTAGTCTATGAGTTAGAGTTGGTTGTCATAATAAATGCCTTAAAAATTTTGAGGCACTACTTATTCAGAAAAAATTTCATGCTGTCGACTAATCACATTAGTTTGAAATACTTTTTTCAGCCAGCCAAATCTCAATGTTAGATAAGCTAGGTAGTTGGATTTTCTCAATGAATATGAATTTGATATAAAACATACTAAGGGTAAAGAAAATAAACTAGAAAATTCTTTAAGTAGACATGCAAATGCACTTATCAAAATTTCTGTTAAGAATTTCAATTTCTGTTAAGAATGTCACTATATATTTTGTTCAACAAATAAAAAATTCAATACCATAGGATCAGGTTTATCAGAAAATTTAGCAAAAATGCAACAAACAGAAGTTTTAGACTATGCTGAAAGTTTAGAAAATTCGTTAACTTACAAAAATAGACTAAACATTTCAAATGAAAGTGCTTTAAAACAGTTGATATTAAATGAGCATCACAAGGAAACATATGTCAGACACCTAGTGATCCAAAATGGATCCTCAAGCCTCTAAGTCTAAGTCTTTAATACTATCGGAAAACACTATTGCGGAAGAAAACCCATGAAGAATGGTGGAAATAGAGTAAAGTGAAGGTTGAAGTATCACTGAATCAGAGTTGTTGGATTGAACCGATCAACGGTCTAGATTCAATCGGGATATCACATCGAAGTAGGCTAACGGAGTGTATCCGAGGTAGCCTTGTGGGAATTGCAATTGTGATCCAGTGACTTAACGTGGATCATTGATCAAGCACATAGATCAATGAAAGAGATGACATTATCGCATCGCAAATTCAAAAGGGGAGGACTTAACCTGTAGGCCTGAAGACCATACGATATGTGAGTTTCGATTATCGCATCTCAATATCGCATTGCAAAAATATATGGGAATGGATCATGGCTCGTGGCATTGCGAAGGGTCGCATGCGAAGGGCTGATATGTGATACACCGATATCAGCAATCGGCGATCAACGGGTGGACTGGAAACAATACAAAGACCCATGATATGTGACATGCGATATACCCAGAATTGATAAGGTTTATAGGTTGGATCTAAATATATTTGAAGTCCAGATTTTGTAGATTTCTTTGTATTTCCCCGTGTATTGATGTTTGGCCACATAAAATGCAATATTGCGATAGAATGGCAGACCCGAAAGGTTTATAAACATGGCCTTATGTTATTTACGTTTCAAGGTAAATGGTATTTTGGGCAGGCTTTAGGTGGTAAGTTGATCTAGACTTAAATAGGAATGCAAAAAATTACAAAGATAACCATATACATAAAGATGGAGTGGAAATAATACTTCATTTCATTAATGGAAAATACTGAAATATGCTTACAACCAAAAATGGAAATAAACCAGCTAGGGCGATGGCAACTTATCTCTGAGAAGAGATGTGTGGCTACATGCCTTTGAACTATGTTACAATGAGGCTCAAAGGCCTATTTATTGTTGAGAAACAATGGAAAACCCTTCACATTCCAAAACCTGACCCTAGAAGATGAAACACCAAATTCCGGGCCCCGTTTTTGGGTAAGTTGGTACATCAATTTCCCGGGGTTGCGAATTGGTCGTATTATCTCCATTAGATGCGCATGATAGCTCGTCGGAAAGATATCTCCGAGGACTACGACGGAAAACATGATTTTTGGGAAAAAAAATTGTTGGCGGTAGATTTCCCAAAAAACATCGTTTAGGGCCTCAAAACGGCTCCTGAAGTTTAGGACCCGAAAAAACTGCTAAAATAATAAACTATGCTATAATTAAGGAAACTGAAAAAACTGAAAGAAGAACTAGAGGGGATCCAAATGGAATTAGCGAGTGGCCACCAATATCTGCCTGGATCATTCTCCCCCCCTAGGAAGCAATGGTCCCCATTGCGTTGAGTTCGTCCATGAGATGAGGGAACTTCTGCTGCACTTGGTCCCTCGTGAGCGACTTGCCCTGGTGAAGGAGTTGTCGTGCTTTGACAACTTGATACAGTTGGATATTCTGCTGGTGAGTGTGCTTGATCTGTGTGTCCATGATCCGATCAGTTGCAGCTTGTTCCATGCAAGCTGGATTTAACTCTGTGGGTGTGAATTGTTTTGCAATGTCAGACGTGTCTAGTAATGGCGGAAAGTATGGCCGAAGGCGGTCGACATTGAACACTGGGTGCAGGCCAAGGAATGGGGGAATGTTTATCTCAAATGCATTGTCTCCTACAACATTGGTAATGGTGTAAGGGCCATATCAGAGTGGTCTGAGTTTCCGATAGGCTCTGGTAAGGCGTTCCTTTTGCAAATGCAACCAGACTTTATCACCCACATGAAACTTGTGTGGCACCCGATGTTGATCATGTTGTTGCTTGTACTTAGCATTAGATTTCTCCAGAATGTCATGGACCTGCTGGCGAATATGTTGGATGTCCTCAATGAATTTGTTTTCCTTATCTATTTCGGACTGGACATGAGCAGAATCTACATGAGTAGCTACAAATGGCATGGCCACATCGATGGGACTTAATGGCTGGAATCCCAAGCCCACCTAAAAAGGGTTGTGGCCACTCGAGTTGTGGAGAGCCTGGTTGTAGCTGTGCTGAACATAGGGGAGGCTCTCATCCCATGTGTGTTGATGCTTTGAGTTGTACATGCGCAGAATGTGTACAATCATCCTGTTGACAACCTCTGTCTGGCCATCACTTTGAGGATGGAAGGCTGTGGACTTAGTGAGTTTGGTGTCCAGCATCGACCAGAGATTGGACCAAAATGTATCAAGGAACCTGCTGTCCCGATCTGAGATGATAGATTGTGGGATCCCAAATTGTACCCCCACTCGTTCAAAGAAGAGTTTAGCAGTGGCTTCTACTGTGATATTCTTCTTGTAGGCCGCCATAATGGCCATCTTTGAGAACCTATCGACGACCACAAAAACACAGTCATTTCCATGCTTAGTGGAAGGAAGGCCTAACATGTAATCCATGGAGATGGATTCCCAAGGCTAATTAGGGGTAGGGAGCGGGGTATAGAGGCCTTGCTTCTTGATGGTTGGTTTGGCAATGGCACAGGCAATGCATGACCTGATGTACTTCTCAACATCTTGTTGAAGATTTAGCCAATAAAAATACTTCTACAATACTGCCACCGTTTTTTCGACCCCAAAATGACCAACAGCCCGATTGTAGTGTGCTTCCCAAATCATCTTGGCATGCTCACTTGAAGGAACACAAAGGTGACCCAAGTGGCATAATAGGTTGTCCTGGAGGTGAACATCTGGAACATGCTGACCCTCCAAGAGGTTCTAGTATACGTGGCTGAATTCTGGGTCACCTTTGTAGAGCAGTGGCCAATCAGAAGTCTCCTGCCCACAAGAGTTGAACATGGTGGTTAACGCCATGATTGGTGGTCGACTGAGGCAATCTGCAACATTATTAGTGCTGCCCTTCTTATACTTGATATTCAAATGGAACTGTTGAAGGTATGTGGACCACTTCTGATGGCGATCATTCTGCAGTTTCCCTTGGGTCTGTATGAACTGCAGGGGTCGATGGTCTGTGTGGATGACCATTTCCTTCCCCAAAATGTAATGCTTCCATTGTCGGCAAGCCTGCACAATGGAATACATCTCTTTATCATAAGTGGGATACTTCTAGACTTTGTCTGAAAGTGTTTCACTGTGATATGCCACTGGATGCTCGTGTTGAGTAAGGACTGCCCCAATAGCATAGTCAGAGGCATCTGTCTTGACCTCAGATGGTTGTTGTAAATCTGGTAATGCGAGCACTGGTGCCGTGCAGAGGCGATCTTTTAACTCTATGAATGCCTTCTGTTGAGATTCAAACCAAAAGAATTTGGCCTGCACTCCTCCCTTGGTGACTTGACTCAAAGGCCAAGTGATATGAGAAAACCCCAACATGAACCTGCAGTAGAAGTTGGCAAGACCTAGAAAGCTGTGGAGCTCTATCAAAGTGGTTGGAGATGGCCAATCCCGAATGACTTGGATCTTGGCTGGATCCACATGCACCCCCTGTTCATCAATAATGTATCCCAGATACTAAATCTCGGTCATGCCAAAAGTGCATTTCTCCAAATTGGCACATAGCTTGTGTTGGCGCAGTGTTTGGAGAACCTGTCGGATGTGGTGGAGGTGCTCTTCCCAACTCTGGATGAAGATCAGAATGTCATCCAAGTATACCACTACAACTGAGTTGGTGAATGGCTGCAAGATGTCATCCATTAGCCTCATGAAGGTTGCAAGAACATTCGCCAACCTGAAGGCATAACCAACCATTCAAAAAGGCCCTCCTTGGCTTTGAAGGAAGTCTTCCACACATCAGAGGGTTTGATCGGTACCTGGTGATATCCTGACTTTAGATCAATCTTGCTGAAATATTTTGCCCCCTTTAGTTGGTCTAGGAGGTCATCAATCCGTGGGATTGAGTACCTATTACGGACAGTGATCTTGTTCAATGCCCGATAGTCAATACAGAGTCTCCAAGTCCCATCCTTCTTCTGTACCAATACAATTGGGCTCCCGCAAGGCAATGAAATTGGACGAATGTGGCCTTTCTGCAGCAGCTCTTGAATCTGCCTCTTGATTTCATCATTCTCCAGAAGGGAGCACCGATAAATTGGTCGATTGGGTAGCGGCACACATGGGGTCAGATCGATGGAGTGCTTGACATGACAGTGGAAACGAACCCCTATGGGGGAGGTGAAGATGTCCTCGTACTCCTCCACGACCTTGTCCATCTGTAGTTGTTGTGCAGAGGCACCCTATCTGGAGGTTGTGGCCACCGTCTTCTTCTTTCCTTGAGGGCGTATCATCAGGAAAACAAATATTCCATTTTTGGAAATGAGGTTACTGCATTGTTTTGCAGTAATCAAAGAGATTGCAGTAGGTGGCGCTACCTCTAGTATCCTGTACAACTGATTTCCCAATCTAATAATAACAGCACGGGGCCTTGATTCATACACAGCATGTCGCTTCCACAAGTATGGTTGTCCTAATAATACATCACAAACTTCAAGGGGAGAAATGTCACACAATA
>APFE030772048.1:69257-99547 GCA_000404065.3 Pinus taeda
TCAAGGGGAGAAATGTCACACAATACCTCATCTGTGAAGGGCTTGATGTTGTATGGAAGGCGACATTGTTGGCTCATGCGAAGATCCCATCGTTGGTGCAACCACCCGATGGTGTACGGCTGTGAATGTGCTGTGGTCAGTAACCCGCTTCACGACCTCTGCCAAAATGAGGTTCTTTTGGCTCTCGTTATCAATAATGAACTGTAGCGGGGAGCCCCTTACCCACATCTGGGAGTGGAAGAGATGCTTCTCCTCCTCTGGATCCTCGGGTTCATTTTTCTAGATCTTGGAAGTAGCAACAATGGCGTTGGGATCCGTATCAATGATCTGCTTCCCTTTGTCATTCCCCTTATCGGGCTCTGACTCAGATTCGGAACCTGCATCTGATTCTGAAACCTTTAGCTCAGCCACCAATGATTGCTTCGCCTGACACTCACTTGTGTTGTGAGTGGAGCTCTTATGGAACTCACACCATTTTCCCATTTCCTTTTTCGGCTTTGTGGCACTATTCTTTGCTTGTAGCTTTGGTGGGTTGTCTTGGGCAGCCCCACCTTGGCTTTGCCCTTTGTTTTGTGGTTTTGGGGCAGCTTTCCCTTTCTTTGGATTCGTAGATCCAAAGTCTCGCTTCTTTTGTTTAAACTTCTACTCGATCCTGACGGCATATCGATATGCTATGCCGAGAGAGGAGATGTTCAGGAATTCCATTTCTTCCTGGATGTACTTGTGCAGGCAACTGTGATCTTTGAGTATCAAATGCTACTCCAAATCCTTGATACCCAACTTCATGTGAAGGGTATGGAAAATATTGGTGAACTCCGGCACATCTTGATCCCTTCCCTACCGCAGCGTGGTTCACTTTATGTATTCATCCTCATAGCTTCTAACAGTGTAGTATTGCTCCTTAATGGCATCCCAGAATGAATTCCAAGTGGGTGCAGCTAAAAATAGCAATCTTGTAGTTTCATCCTTCTGCTTGCAGTAGGTTTCACACTGCTCCTGCTTTGAGAAGAGCGAAAACAATCTTTTCCCGACTCGAAAATTCATGAATAGAAAAATAACCCTCTAGCAGATTTAACCATTTATCGACAGCATCTGCGTTTATCTGACCCTCGAATATGGGGATTTCAAAATTAACTTGTACCTTAAAGGGCGTGGCATTTCCAGAGTAGCTGCTGGAAGCCGATGTGTCACTTTTGGGTAACCGCTGAAGGATTTGGGCAAAGTTGTCCATCATCGCGTTCCGTTGTCGCTCGAGGGCTTCTTCGAGAAAAGTTTTGATAGGATCTCCTACTCACTCGTCTTTCTTCTCATCCGCCATGGGAGGCAATCAAGATTTGCGAGGCTGGTCTTGCAAAGGTTCGACCAACTCAAGCCCTAAATCCTTATATCCCGACCTCGTTGGGGACATGTAAAGAAAAACAGAGAAAAAGCAGACCGCTCTGATACCACTGATCCAGACTTAAACAGGAACGCAACAAATTGCAGAGATAACCATATACACAAAGATGCGGCGGAAATAATACTTCATTTCATTAATGGAAAATACTGAAATATGCTTACAACCAAAAATGGAAATAAACCAGCTAGGGCGATGGCAGCTTATCTCTGAGAATAGATGTGTGGCTACATGCCTCTGAACTGTGTTATAATCAGGCTTGAAGGCCTATTTATTGTTCAGAAACAATGGAAAAACCATTCACATTCCAAAACCTAACCCTGGAAGATGAAACGCCAAATTGTGGGCCCCGTTTTTGGGTAAGTTGGTACATCAACTTCCCAGGGTCGCGAATTGGTCGTCTTATCTCCGTTTGACGCGCATGATAGCCTGTTGGAAAGATCTCTCTGAGGACTATGACGGAAAAGACGATTTTTAGACAGAAAAATTGCTGGCGGTAGATTTTCCAAAAAAACGTCGTTTAGGGCCTCAAAACGGCTCCGGAAGTTTAGGACCCGAAAAACTGCTAAAAATAGTAAATTGTGCTATAATTAAGGAAACTGAAAAAAACTGCACGAAGAACTAGAGGGGATCCAAGTCGAATTAGCGAGTGGCCACCAATATCCACCTGGATCAAAAAATGAGCAAATAATCTACTTATTTCATTTATTCAATTTTTTTATTTTTATTTTTACCTGTGAACCTTTTGTTTTGTTTTTCATTTTGCTCCCTGAAGTCAGGAAGAATATGCGACAACGTTGTGATAACACACACCTAAAAATTCCTTCCCTGATGTTTTCCAAGCTACCCATGTAGTCATTCTTCCCTCTTAACAGATGAACCTACAAAAGTGCGAAAGTAGTTGTGGAACAACAAATTAGCTGCAGAATATGGCTGTGTTCCGTAGCTAAAAGACAACCAAGACATCAACTTTCTGATTTAAATTATTGGAAAAGAAATTTTATGCAGCCAAGTACCAAGAAGAAATTCCAAGACCACCCATTTGATCCAGCTAAAGCTAGTATGGCATCTACCTTCGCAAGATGGATATCATTCAAAACATGAGCTTGCCTAGCATAGAATATTGTCAACTGGCGTCTAATGTTATACATTTTGGGTCAGCTAGAATGCTGGATTCTCTGGTAGCTAGTGCACATGGATGAAAACAGAGTGATTGCGTTCAACACCGAGGGTATCCTATTACGTTGACCACCGTGACCCATAAGGCATTGACTACCATGACCTATAGTCCCATCTCTAAGGAAGGCAGGCATATATACTCAAAGGGTAGACTAAAAGGCTAACTAAACAGAATGAACTGATGTTGGGAGCAGCCTTATTGAGTAGGGCCAAACTCCTAGAGAAACTTACCAGACTGCATTTATTTTTCCAAATGGACATAGAAAACATCAACCCTCACTCGGCGCATGGATTGACTCCATAGACTAAATAGTGAAATAATCCATACCCAGTTGTACAAGATAACAGAGTGCTTGTATGCATGAAAAAGCATTTGACAGGTGTGTTGGAGAAGTCTGGTTGAGTCAAAAACGGATTGCATCATTTGACCGTTTGGCATTGAAGATGGAAGGCATGGTGTAATCAGTCTAAATTGAATTGGACTCTTTAGATTAACAAAATATCACACCATATGGATTGAATGCCACAACATGATTAGTTTTCAAATCAAATTTTTCTTCCTGAAGTGTGCCGTGTTCAAACAGTGCTTTGTTCATTTAATGAAATTCGTTTTTCCTCACGCAGCATGCCAAATGGGGATTCAAAGAACCGAAAAATTCTCCCAAACCATTTTGCAATTCTCAAATCTATTTCTGGGTTATCTAATTGAATCCGTTCCCAAAAAAGCCCATGTTTTTGTTTTTCCTAATTCATTTTTATTTGGCTGGAAATCACATTTTAAAATTGATGTTTTTTACAGTTCTGCGTTTTCTGGAAATGGTGTATGGATTAGCAGGCGCACTGGTGGATCCCGATTACCAGGTGCATGGATCACATTGTATATTGGCTCAGACTCATTTCCCTCCACTGAAATGAGTAGCTGAGTATCCACGAAAGAAAAATAAGGATTTGTTGGGATTGATGTTTTTTAAAACCCATTTCACTCATGTCATGAGAGCCTTTCTATAGGCTTCAAATGCATTCAATTCAGCATAGACATGATCTCCTTCTTTGTAGTAATCCTTCCCCTTTGAAGTTTTTTCCATGAGTCCACTAGTTACCTGTATTGAAGACAACAATGTCTGCTTCCTTGAACTTTGGAGTAGAGCTTTCAATTAAGTCCAGCCTCAAAGTTTCCTTCTTTGTTCCATTACCATCATCCACTCCCATTCTTGAACCAGAAAAGGAGCCCTCACAAATTCCAAAAACACATACATTATTTTCAAAGCCACACAAGAGTTTTTATTTCAACACAATAGTCCATGCAATTTGATCTGTTGAATTTTCACATTTGATTTCTTTTTTTTTAAATGTTTTTGCAGGTTTGTTTCAAGGCCAAAGCTCAAACAAGAATGCAGGTTTTATATTAAGGCCATAGTGGAAATTGGGATTGGAGATAGCCATTGGTTGTTTCTTTTTCCTTTTTTTCTGAAATTGTGAATTTTTATAGAAATGATTAATGGTTCTCAATTTCAGGAAACTAAGGCATTAAAATGAATGTACTAGAACCTGAAAATAGGACTTTGACTGTGGTCTTAAGCTAGTTTTTAATCGATCTGGGTTGGCTGACTAGGATAGAATCCATGTCGAGACGATTCCAGAGATGCCCATGTGGTCGGTTTCTTCGTTTGACGCCTATAACCTGCTAAACCATGGAAGTAGCTACGGAACACATAGTTACCTGCAGAGTAGGGCTACGTTCCGTAGCCAATTTGCAAAATCTTATTAAACAGGACACAACGTTTTGAGGGTCACTACAAACCATAACCAGTCTATCTGGACAGCTTAACCTATCAAAGCAGTTGGATTTTTTTATTGTTTTTTTCATTAAATTAAATGAAATGGTGAATATTTTTTTTTTCCTTTTTTTAACATAAAAATTCTTTTTCTGATCCTCCAAATCACATAAAGTGCAGGAGGAAAGCATACTCAAGATTTTTTTTTATTTTTTTTTTACATGTAAGAAATAAGGTCTCCTAATTACACTTCCCAGGCAACGGCACCAAAATGTCTAGTCAATTTAGCGTCCTAAATTTCTCTACATAAATTATCAATCCAGGTATTGTAAACTGATGAAGTGTAGTGCACTATATGTGCTTAGTTAACCTTTCTCTTACTTCGTTGTTTTATAGTTTATGTTGTTTTTGGGGGTTTGTTTCTTATGCTTAAGCAAACTAATCTAAGAAAGAAAAGTTATGCTTCTAAATGAAATCTCTAAATGTTAATGGACAACTAAATCTAATGACTTAAAATCTTACTTCTAAAGAAGGGAGAAAAGGAAATGTACAAATCAAAACTTTGAATAGTTAGATTAAGCTAAGCCAGAAAAATGTCTATGAAATGAAAGCAAAAATGATAACAGCTAAATGAAGTGTTTTACCACTCTGTTATACAACTTTGGGAGAACTGCCTCTTTGTGATAGCATTTGGAGGGATCCAATACATCATTGTTATAAAACTGAAAATGAAATTTAAATGAAAGACTAAGACTGAAAGTGAAATTGCAACTAATCTACTATAACACCTAAATGAAGTGTTTTATCACTCTGCTATACAATTTTGGGAGAATTTCCTCCTTTTGATAGCATTTGGAGGGATCCAATACTTCATTGTTCTAAAATTGAAAATGAAATTTAAATGAAAGACTAAGACTGAAAGTGAAATTGCAAGTAATCTACTATAATAGCTAAATGAAGTGTTTTATCACTCTGTTATACAATTTTGGGAGAACTACCTGCTTGTGATAGCATTTGGAGGGATCCAATACTTCATTGTTCTAAGAAAAAGTAAACATAAAAATGCAGAGAAAGACTCATTCATAAATGAAATACTTCACCACTTATTTTTAAGATGAACCATCAACTGAAAGGGCTTTCGGAAATATTCACTTACAACACGAGTTATTAAACTAACATCAAATCTACTGTGTGCTCTAATGATCCAAGCACCAATTGGAAAATAGGAAGACTACTTTCTTGGATTATTTTGTTAACCATAGATTACACAGTTAAATAAATCTACAATCAACCGGTTGAACACACTTGCATGAATTAAACTTGCATGAATGGAAAATCTAAACGGTTAAACTTGAAAACAATCATGAAAATAAAATGACATAGTTGAATGAAATCAAAACAAAACTACAAAATAAAATCTACTATACCTTACATTCTAATATGTTCCATGACATCTCCTACTTCACATCTCCTTCCATGTTGGGAACCTCAAATCTTTATTCAAATTCTTCATAATTACAAAGTACAAGTAATGAAAAGTTGAGCTAACAAAGTTTACAAAACTTCCAAATAAAGGAGAGAGATCTCCTATCTATGCAAGAGGATGAGAAGTCATCTCATTAATGAGAGTCCATGAATCTCTCCCTATACCTCTAGAGTTATAATCAAAATAGGAAATATAAGACACATGTCTTCTTAGAGTTTCAATACAAATAGGAAATGTGACACATATCCTCATGATCCCATGATCTTCTCCACTCAAATTCGAATTTGGCCTTAGGATGCCACATAAAGGTCTTCTAGAAGCTTCCTTTTGACCTACACATGTCAACAATCTCATCCCACTTGTTACTTATAAGCATATGCACATTATTTTCTAATTTTTAACCACAAATTCACTTAAAAATGCTAAGAATTAATAAAGTTTGGAAAAACATAAATGTGACCCAATAATGATGAAAGTGAGATGAATGTAGTGACATGGTATTGAAATGAAGGTGAAATGGAGGTGATATAATGGACATGATAGTGAAAGTTTAATGAAAGTGAATGACAATTTCAAGACCCAACAAGTGTATTTCTGGTATATCTCTGTGTATTGGGATTTCGTCCCGTTTTCAGGTTTTAACCTAAAGGAAGGCCTTGATTCCTTTGTAACTGCCCTTGATCAATGTGCCATGCTAGAAGTAGGAGTTTTTGTAACAATGATGTGTTTGTAACGCGCAGAGCCATAGAGCCAGAAGCCAGTGGGCCAGCCGAAGAGATAGAGGAATGATGACGCACAAAGAAATGGTCAGGAAGCCGAAGAGTTAGAAGAATGCCTCACAAAATCTAGAGAGCACGATTGAGAGGCAACACCGAGAGTTTTTGGAATCACTTGGAGGTCGAGTGAACCAAAGAGCTCAATTGATAGTGCAGAGAGTTTTGGGAGTCCCTTGGAGGTTGAGTGAACCAGAGAGCTCAATTGATAGCGCAAAGATTTTTGAAGGTCACTGGAAGGTTGGTAAGGGGCGCTTGGAGGTCGAGCGAACCATTGATGCATGCAGAGGTTGAGAGAATCTTGTGAGAGTGAGAGCCAGAGCCAAGAGCTAGAGCCAAAGCTGAGAGCGAGAGCACCAGAGCTGCAGAGCCAGAGTTCTTGACAGAGGCATAGCCACCAGATGTTGGAGGTAGAGCCTCAGAGCGACAGAGCTCAAAGCAGACTTCCAAGAGCCATGATGTTGTAGTAAAGCTGTAGAACATCAAAGAGATCCAATGATCGAGCTATTGCTAGTGTTTGAAGTGTGCTGAAGATAGAAGAAGGCATTCTAGAGATAGTGAGAGAATTCAGAGGGAGTTGGTGCAAGCTAGAGCAAGATCGCTCAGAGTGCTAATTGAAAGAATCCAGTTCAGAGAAGTGTAGATCTGTCTGTAGAAGTATGGACAACTAGTGGGATAAGATGGTATTCTAAGCCCATTATTTCTTTCTAATCCAATGTAATTGAGCATGGAACTTGTAAAAGAACTTATGCCATAATCCCATAGAGCCTAGTTGAATTAACTAGAGCTCAAGTAGATGTAGCCCAAGAGTTTTGGGTGAACTTCATATTATATTGTTGTTATGTGTTTGCTTATTTACTACTTTACTTACTGTCACATTTATTTAAATATCAACATAAGCAATAGAACTTAAAGCACTTAATAGTTAAAAACAAACACAAGCATACACCTATTTCAAGCACTTTTTAATTCTGCAATTGGTTAATCATAAGGTCTTGGAAATATTTAAGCTTTGGAAGTGGGAGAGGTTCTTGTAAGCTGACAAGAAGCCTTTAGTGCCCCATTTTCAGATCAGGTTGTATCAAAGCCTGAGATTGATTAACCCCACCTTTAGGAAGGTGATATCAAAGCTGGTTATACAAGAGTAAGTGGTATTAGATCAGAATGCTTGATTGACAAAGCAAAGATTGCTTGTTTGAAATGTGTTTAAACAGTCAGATATTGATTGTATGCTTGTTTGCAAACTGACTATTGTTTGAGTTTACAGAGGTGAAGGGAAAGCTATTGATAGCTAAGTCCAGGAGGGGACAAGAAGGAAGAAGGGTTGAGGGCATTCTTCTTATCCTAAGGGACCTCAAGGCAATCCTCGAAGCACAAGGGTTTTTTTGCAAAAGGTTGTTGAATAAGCTCTTTGTTGATCTTGTTTGAAGTTATTTTGTTCATTTTCATAATGACAACTTCTACAAGTGAGTCCAAAAATTCTTCTTTCTTCACAAGAGTCTTTGATGAGGACATGAAGCAAGACTTGTTCATCATGATGGACAAGGTGATAGAAATGTATGAGGATGGAAGGAAGAGCAGCATAATTAGAGAGCAGTTGAATTCTGTGGAGGAAGAGAAGCAGTTGCTTTCTGATAAATTGCAGGAAATGGAGAGGCAACTTCATATTGCAAATATGAACCTAGAAAGGATGCATGAATTGGAGACGCAACTCTTTGTTGCCAAAGAAGCCTTGGTCAAGTATCAGCTTGAAGAATAGGTAAACAATTCCTATTTTTCTTCAAATTCTTCTAAGAATGCTTATATTAGTTCTTTTGAAAAACATACCAGAGGCATAGGTTCCAAGCTAATGTCCAATATGGGCTATGAAGGAAAAGGCTTGGGAAAACATGCACAAGGTATTGTTCAGCCAATAATAGTTGAGGGAAGGCCTAAGTATTTGGCTCTTGGTTATGGAAAATCTTATGGAGAAAGTTCCAAAGCTGCCATGAAGACCATTGTAACAGTTCCAAGAAGGAGTTTCATTTCAGGTCTTCTACCTCAAGAGTGTAAATATTGTATTCATGGAGAATGCAATAGCTTGAAACATCATTTGCAGGATGCAAGTGTTCATAAGCATGCACTTGAACTAGAGAGTTGTGGAAACTCTGACAGCCTTGAAGATATTGATGGTGTTCCAAGGGAAGCCCCTTATTCATTTGATTCACCTCCTCATGAAGGCAATAAAGGTGAAAAAGAAAGGTATAAATCTGGTTCTATCCATATTCCTTTTGATTATGTTCAACATGGTAAATTTCCATATAAGTATGAGAAAATAATTGCATGTTCCTTTTTTGGTTTGGATAACCATAATGCTTCTAGATGTTGGAAGAGAATGACCACATACAAGAAACTTTTGAAGCAAAGGAAGCAAGAAGCCAAAGGTCCATTGGACAAGGCAAACCATGCTGTCAAGAGGATGCACATGTGTTGCACCTATTGCCTTAAGTAAGGAAACATTGCTGAAAAGTGTTGGACTTTGAATCTAACAATGCTTCCACGAAACTTGAAGAAGGTGGAAAAAGAAAATGGCAGAAATGGAAAGGAAGATTCCATGAATGATGTGTTTTAGGATGATTCACATGTTGATGCTGATGTGTAGACAAAGGTAACACCTTTGAACTAGATTGGTAAGAAATAGTTAGAGTTCTTATCCAATTAAGATTGCATGTCTTTTTCCATCTATTTGCATTTATTTTTTAATGGAATGTAAGTTTCAGGATTTTGCCAAGAAGGTGAATGGAAAAGTTGAGTAGGAGACTCACTTTATTGCTACAACATTATGTTCATTTCAGCTTCTAAAGTACAGTGTGCTTAAGCGAAAGTTAAAAGGTGAATGCATGCATAAGCATGATATGCATGAACACAAAGATGTGTATGATTTCCTTGTATTTAAACATGTATGTGTGACTAAATTGAAGGGTTGATTGCTTTTTTTTCCAGAGAAAAAAACAGTAACTTTTTATTAAGGAAATAATGAAAAGTTACACTTGTACATGTTAATCATACAGCCACAAGGGCACTAGTGCTGACGCACCCAAAAGAGAAAGAGAAAAGAAGAAGAAAGGGGGAGAAAAGGCCCCAGCATGAGCAAGAAAAAACTCATGCATCAAGATTTTCGCCCTTTTTTCTTCTCAACCTTACGCCACTCACCCAGAATGGGCTCGGGCGTAACAATGACTAACTGAGATGTTTCTTTCAGCTTCCCTGATTCTTTGTCTGAATCTGATGTGTCTGATTGGTGTTGTCGTTTATTACCCCCCATGCTTTGCTCTTCGCATGTCTCTACTTGCTGAGTCTCTACTTGATTTGAGGGTGGCTGTTGATCCTTGTTGACTGTTGTATTTTCTTTCTGATTTTCTATTTCATCTTCCTCTGTGGAGGTATCATCCTCTTCTACCTCTGTCTCTTCTTCTTTGGGTACCGAAGGGGCTTTCTTTCGTGCTGTTCGCCTCTTTAGGACTTCATCCAAATTTTGCCATCCTCTGGGCTTCCTTTGTTGTGGCTTACTCTTGCTGGGACATGCTTTGAGCAGATGACCTGTTTGATGACATCCCCTACACCTGAATGTTGTGTTCTCATAGTCCAAGGGTTGCTTCCACTGAATATTGTTAAAAGTAAGGATGATGCTTTCAGGTAGTCCTTGGCTGAGATCTACCTCGACGCATATCCTTGCAAAAGTGAAAATTCCTTTTAAATGTCTATCTTTGTCAATCTTTAGCATTCTTCCAAGGGTATTCCCTATAGCTGTTAAGGTTTTGAAATGCCAGAAGTGTAGAGGAAGATTATGCAATCTTACCCATACTGGCATCTTTGAGACCACCATAGTGGTGGCATCAAATTCTGGAAACCATGGTGTGATAAATAATCCCGCATTGCCCCAGAACCATGGTCCTTCATGGAGGATTTTATCCCTTTCTTCGTCTTCTTGAAATGTAACTATGAAAAAGCCCTTTGAACAGAGGTGGATCTGGCAGTCTTTTGACCAGACTGTATGAATCCATTGGTACATTGCCTCGGTTTTAGGCCAGAAACCGTTAAACCTGCAAATAACAGCTTTATTTTCTAGATCAGTGAAAATGCATTTTACCTCTGGAATATCCAGCGAGATAGAGGGGCTTTCTGGGGTTTGGTCCACGATATACTGCCCTGGAGAAGTATTGTAAGCTGCATGTTCTTTTCCTTGTGAGGGAGCTTTTCCTTTGGCTGCATCACGATATGAGCCAGGAGATTTTGATGTAGATCCCTGAAAGCCTTTTGGGCCTGCACCCGAACTGCCACCACTCAGCCTTGAGCTTATAATGATGGTTGAATCTCGACCGATGCCATAGTGCTGAAGAGAAAGATTCTCCTGCAGAATTTTGCCTGCATGTACCAGATTTAGCAGATTTGAAGGGATGCCTGTATCTTCTTGTATTTCTTCCTTTAGATTTTTTATCAGTGTTCCTGTCCAGATTTGCTTACTCATAGTTTTCCCAGACAGCGATCTTATAAAAATTTGGGATCGATCCATTTCTGAGTCCTTGAGGGATAGCATCGGTTTTTCCCCTCTGGTCTCAATACTGTTTGAGCCATATGGGCTTTTAGTTCCGGCCCAGATCAGCAGTCTTTGAGGATAAGGGGGACCGGATCTGGATCGAGCTGCCTCTGCATGCCAAGAAGGGCCCGAGAAATCGCAGGCAGGGCATATTCCCCAAGGAAAAACATCCGCACAGAAAAGCGGATCGCCCAGAAACTGTTTGGTTTGAGACGAAACCCATGTCTCCTTTCTGATAATGGATCCATACCAGTTCCATAGTGTGGCATCGTGCTTTGAGGAACCCGCAAGCCGGCTCCAGCGTTTTTCGGTAGTGATCTGAACAATGGGGGCTACGACATCGACTGGATCAGTAGCGATGAACCCGTCTGAAGAGACAGCGGCGGCTTGGAAAAAACCTGCATCAACTAGCAAAACTGTGTAGTCGGCGGCGGCAGTGAAAGAAACTGCAGTAAACCTAATCTCAGATCTGTCCGCCATCGTTTCCCCTGTGACTGCAGACATACATGGCGGCCCTGAATAAATTCTGTAGCTGCCTCCATCATACGCCGCAGCTGATGATAGAAGGAACCAACCTCGCATGCACCTTTGTGAAGCATAAGCAACGACCCCAAGGTGCCTGCTTGATAAGTCCACTGCTGGGTCAAAAACCTCGCCACCGTATGGCTCCCTAAGCGCCAGTCGTGGGAAAACCAGAGGCAACTGCGCCTGAGGGGGAAGACGACGGCCCCAGCCGTAACAGGGATCACACCGATGAATAAACTCTGCTTGACCTGGAACCCCGCGACCCACAGCGAGTAACCCCCACCTCTTGGCGGCGCCATGGCTACTGTAGTAGGAAGCCAAAACCCTAGTCCGCGTTGTATCCATTCTCGTTGCCTTCTCCTTCAATTCATGTTCAGAAGGGTTGATTGCTTTGGCATGCATGTAATGTAATATTAACTTAGGAAAAGTTGATTTGGTCTCCAAGATAAAGATAATGATGAAGTGTTTCATCTTTTGAAAAGAATCCTTGAGATCTTTTCTACATGCTTGAATTGAAGGGTCATTTGTTTTAAAGGAATGTTTTTTGGGCTTGGTATCTAGTCCATCATTTGTATGAAGATGTAATACATGGAGGTAATTCACAAGATGTGAAATCTATTTCTTTTGTTGAAGTAGGAGTTTAAACCATCCAATTGTTGTCTGTATTTCTGTTGTTGTTAACAGTTGTTGTTGACAGCTTATCAAATAGCTACAAATGAAAATTTTGTGAAGTAGATGTAACTTCACATTTGTTTGAGACACTTTGGATCAATGATCAAGGAAAAGAAGTTCAAACTACCGTCTGTGACCATCTTAGCAGGAGTTCTACATGAAGTCAAAGAGGAAGACCGTTCTTCCCAGGAGGACTAGCACATCCAGGAAGGAAAGTGGTCAGAGACTTTGGTTCAGAGGCACTATGCAAGGCAAGTGTTTGGAGGCTAAAAGAAGAGGGTGTTGTTACTCTCATTTATTGTTCAGATCAGCATGTTAGTCTTTTGGAGACCAAAAGTTCTTTTAGTGGGAAGGTGTGATCCAAAATAGATCTTGAATAGACTTCTAAGTCTGAAGTGTTCCTCACAGAGGAAAATGAAAGTCCAAGTATGCTCTTGGAAATAGTCCCATTACGTAGATCATTTCATTCTGAATCTACTGCAATTTGAATGGGATAAAATGGACTTCGGATGAAGAAGTTATCACAGAAAGAAGATTCCCTTTGTCCTTTGAAAAATGAGGCATTTCTTCTAAAAATGGCATAAAAGGCTTTCTAAAGGAAATTTCATCGCAAATGTGCCAAAGGAAAGGACTTAATGCAAGGGTGGAAGGACCCCCAATCAGCGATCTCCAACTTATCGCATCGGAGGTAGGCTACATGTGATATCGGGACCCTGGGCGGAGCCGATTGTGATATGCGATGATCCGCGTCGGCGATTGATTATCAGAAGAGATAGCGCTAAGGACAATGTGATGTGCGATTAGCGATTGTGATTTCGATTGGTGGATCGGTGGATCAATGATCGACACAGTCAAAGGGAAGACCCCCGGGGCCATTGCGACAGCAATATTGTGATATGTTGATATAGCGATGGGGCCGATAATGATACACCGATATCGACGATCGGAAATTGGTGAATCCCTGATACGAAGGGCCAATGCACCTACATAACATGCGATTGTGATATGCCAATTAAAGCCAGACCCGATAAGGATTATAAATGCAATTGCATAAAAATTGAAATCCAAGTTATGCATATTTTCAATGTATTCGCCATGTATTGGGTTTTTTTGGCCATATGTCTATGCGACAGTGATATGCGATAAAGCGTGAACCCGAAAGGGATTATACATGCGACTATATATCAGTTGAAGTATGGATTTCGCACCCAATAGTGTACTTCCAATATATCTTTGTGTATTGGGATTTTGTCTCGTTTTCAGGTTTTCGCCTGAAGGAAGGCCCCGACTCCTTTGTAACTGCCCTTGATCATTATGCCACGCTGCAAGCAGGCATTTTTGTAAAAATGGTGTGTTTGTAACGCGCAGATCCATAGAGCCAGAATCTAGAGGGCCAACCGAAGAGATAGAGGTATGATCACACACAGAGAAATGGACAGGAAGCCATAGAGCTGGAAGAATGCCTCACAAAAGCGAGAGAGCACGATTGAGAGGTAGTGCAGAGAGTTTTGGGAGTCACTTGGAGGTCGAGTGAACCAGAGAGTTCAATTGACAACGCAAAGAGTTTTGGGAGTTGCTGGAAGGTTGGTAAGGGGTGCTTGGAGGTTGAGCGAACCATTGATGCATGTAGAGGCCGAGAAAAGCTCATGAGAGCCATAGAAAGAGCCAAGAGCTAGAGCCAAAGCCGAGAGCAAAAACACTAGAGCCACAGAGGCAGAGTGCTTGACAGAGGCATAGCCACCAGAGGTTGGAGACAGAGCCTCAGAGCCATAGAGCTCAAAGCGGACTTCCAAGAGCCATGATGTTGTAATGAAGCTGCAGAATAGAAAAGAGATCCAATGATCTAGCTATTTCTGGTGTCTGAAGTGTGCTGAAAATAAAAGAAGGCATTCTAGAGACAGTGAGAGAATTCTGAAGGAATTGGTGCAAGCTAGAATAAGATCACTCAGAGCGTTGATTGAAGGAATCCAGTCCAGAGGAGCCTAGATCTTTCTGCAGAAGTATGGACAACCGGTAGGATAAGATGGTATTCTAAGCCCATTTTTTCTTTGTAATCCAATGGAGTTGAGTGTGGAGCTTGTAAAAGAACTTATGCCATAATCCCAAAGAGCCTAGTTGAATTGACTAGAGCTCAAGGAGACGTAGCCCAAGAGTTTTGGGTGAACTCCATATTATATTGCTATTATGTGTTTGTTTATTTCTTGCTTTACTTACTATCACATGTATTTTAATATCATCATAAGCAACAGAACTTAAAGCACTTAACAGTTAAAAAAAAACACAAGCATACACCTATTTCAAGCACTTTTTAATTCCGCACTTGGTTAATCATAAGGTCTTGGAAATATTTAAGCTTTGGAAGTGGGCGAGGTTTTTGTAATTTGACAGGAAGCCTTTAGTGCCCCACTTTCAGATCATGGGGGTGCCGTGGGAGGGAATTATGTAGGAAGGGCGACTGCGTAGAAGATTCTACGTGCAGGGTTGTGATGGCCAACCCTCCATAAGGATTCAAAATCATACTGCAAGGCATGCAGCATGTGTCAAAGGACTGGCAGGACATCGTGGAGAGATGAACTACCTCTGAACCCACCGATGATGTTAAAACCTTTCGAGAAATGGGAAATATATTTTGTGGGACCCATTCAGCCTCAAGGAAAGAAGACATGTGCGTAGTGCATTATCACCATGACTAAGTATTTGAATCGATGGGCAGAGGCATAGCTTGTGAAGGACTGGACAGGTGCTACTGCTGAGAAGTTTCTCTTTGAGTATGTACTGAGGTGATTTGGGTGTCCAAAGATTTTGATGAGTAATCGTGGTATGCACTTTTTGAATGAAACGATCAGCGCGCTGATGGTGGGATTTCAGGTATATCACCAGAAAAACACGCCTTATCACCCACACGCTAATGGGACAATGGAAGAAATTCAATAAGGTACTATAGAACATGCCTACCAAGGTTTGCAATGCTCAACGAAATGATTGGGAATTGCGCGTACCCACAATAATATGGGCTTATCGAACGACGTTCAAAAAGTTGACTGGAAAGACACCCTTTAGGCTTGTAGATGGTGTTGAAGTGGTGATTCCAATGGAATACATTGTGCCTAGTTTGCGCATAGGGGAATTCATAGATATGGTGGATCACGGAGCCCTAGAAGAGAGGCTCGCGCAGCTTGCCAAGATTAAGGAAGAAAGGTTTTTGGCTAGATTTCACCAACAGGCAAAAAAGGAGCACGAAAAATAATGGCATGATCGACACATTAAACTGCGCACCTTTAAGGTAAATGATATGGTTTTGTTATATGATAACAAGTTTGATAAATTTCCAAGGAAATTTAGGATGCACTAGCTAGGGTCCTATGTCATTAAGGAGATTACCGACGGTGGAGGAGTTCAATTGGTTAAATTGAATGGAGATCCCTTCCCAAGAAAGGTGAATGGCAGCCAATTGAAACCATACACTAGTGATCAAGCCAGGTGACTATATGAAGGTAGCATAGTCTTAGCGCTCTAGGTAGCTGAAAGGAGGCATGGGACTATAAACTACGCTGCCTGGGTTGGGAAACTGCGTGATCGAGGGATTATACAGAACGAGGATGATGAACAAGTCCACAAACTTGCTATGGGGGTGTGTGATGCTCGAATAGAGTTGGCCAAGTTTTAGCTGGAGCTGAACCTCCAGATTGTAGAGTTGCAGTTGAACGCTCAGCCATCAACTTCGTCAAAAGTAAACTATCAGCGCACAACCGCTATCACAGAGGCGATAGCGGCAGTAGATAATATAGTAGTAGACTGTACAAGGCTGTTTGAAAAATCATTCGAAGTACTCACCAGTCTACAAGAAGATCCTAATGTACAGATGTTGGAGGCAGAGGCGTGAGAACTACAACAACACTATGACGAGGTGAAAGGAAGAACGTGCACTGTCGCCGTCACATAGAGACTTGCGAAGCTGCAGGAGGCCAAAACATTGAAGGAATAGGTAGATGCAACTCAGCACAAAGAGGCAGTGTTGAAAGCAAGCTTGAAGCCTTAGTTGGACGAGTCCTATTTGTACATGGCCTCCATTGAAGGCAAGATTGCTAGTCTGCAAGCCACTCAGCAGAAGCTTCACGTTGATAGTTCAGGACCAACGATAGAACAATTGGTCGAAGAAGTGAAGCAGGCGGTCACGCAGTGCACCGTCGATGTGGAAGTCATACACATTGAGCTGGGAAGTCTTCGTGAAAAGATATCCATGCCCGAAGAGTGATTCGAGGATGAGTGACCATGTTTGTTTTGGGGGCCTATTGGGAATGGGTTCCCCTAAGATCAGTTTTGGGGCTAAAAGCCCATGTTTTGGGACACTTTTGTAATAAAATTGTAAAGTCTACGCATTTTGTGGTCACGGAGCATGAAAGTGTTAAGAGTCATAAAGCGTTGTCCACCCTTATTTTGTAAAGTGTCAATTCAGCTGTAAACATCTACCCATTGTCCGTAGGCCATGGGATTGTATAAAAAGGAGTTAAGTAAGTAAGCTCTAAGTAGTTAGTAGTGAAGTAGAGTTGAGATTGTTTCTACTGAGTGATCTAACTTGGAGAAGTCTAAGGATTTTCGGGTCTTAGCGTAGGTAGAGGCTCTATAGCTGAGTACGCAAAGGCCTATGGTAGAAGTCTGCACCTGAGTGCACAGAGCCCTACAACTGTGTGCGCAGGGTGGATAGAGTCTCTATTAAATTGGAGATATCAATAAAGAGAAGTATTCTACAATTACTTTGTAGTTAGTCTCTTTTAATGCATCTGATTATATTTCATTACAATCTAGGTTTATATTACAATGTTTATTTGATGCGTGAATGTATGTGATTATATCTGTTAATTGAATGCAAGTAAGAATATCAGTTTACGCGACGATAACTATAATTGATTGGTAGAATAATTAAAACACTTGATATAACTTGGGAACCTATACAATACATTGTCATAAGAGCGTGAAAGTAGCTAAAATGTTGGTTAGGGTTGCATGAAGGTCAATTTTACACCTTCATGAAGGTTCTGAAGGGCGGGATAGAGGGTAGATTGATAAGCCCTAAGGCTTTAAGACCTGCGCAAAGGCAGGAGCAGGGGGTATAAACTGACATCATGACCATCTCACAGTGCAAAAACTTGGTTCTAGCATCCCCCCATACTTCTTCGAATGAGACTTCACTACGTGCTCCGCGGGCTGATGCCGAAAGGGCCAATAGTGTAGGGATTTGTTTGCCTGACTAATGTTGAACCTGGGTCAGGGCCCACAAATCCAAAAAAAGTGTTGTTTATCGCATCCAAGGGAATTCAACTACATGGATGTCATTATGTGGACGCATGTGATCCCATCCATTTGGCACACTCACCAAGGAGAAGACAAGAAGCAATTCCAACTGGAGCTAAACATGTATTTTGACAAGTTGATGTGCATGGTGACCAGCACACACTTGGAGATCAACAAAAACATTATGCATCTGTATGTTTTTGGTCCAGTTGCACCCAAGACAATTATGTGCATGTTATTAGATGATTTGGACAGAGGAGCCATATCAGTGTACCTGGATGCAACGGAGGCAAGAGTTTGCTTTCAGCAGGATGTCACGATTGAGCACATGGATGCCATCACAGATGACTAAGCTTGGCATTAGTTCACCACCATCGACCATCACAAGGATGTCAGAGAGTTGGTCTCACCGCAATGGTCTAAGTGTTAGTGATTTCTTGCATGGCTTGCTTAAGCCATTTTGTCTCACATGGGTACATGTGTATATTGTATGTAACGTCTAGTCAGGTGGAAGTTCAAGTATCGATAGTTGAAAGTAACAATCATAGAGTAGTTGAAGAGTCATGAGGGTAGATGAATGGTCACAAAGGGGAATGTTAAGGGTCACCCCACCCTTATGAGGGAAAATAGTCCCTCATAACTCATTGTATGGGCTTTTGGTCAGCCAAGCTTCCAATAGGAGTATCTTAGAGAAATCTTGGACAATATTGTAGCAAACCTTGGCTTCTCCACTGTGTCGAGCTAGTATATCTCTTTGGAGGAGCAGGCAGCAATGACTGTAACGTTCCACTCTCGGAACTAGTGGTTAATCATGGTTGTATTGTATGACTGGAACTTACACTTCTTAATATAACAGAGCTAAAACATCTCATTTATATGTCGTATTGTATTTCATCTATCTTATTTACTCTAAATGATATATGAATCTATTTGCTTATGCATGCATGTGCAGCTATTTTCTATATATGTATGTATGAATCTTACTGAAATGTGTTGTTGGTTTAACCATCACTTTGGATTGCTAGCTCACTTACCTTCCATGATTTTGATGCATATTTCCTTGTGTGTTCCCTTCTTAACTCCATGCTTTCACAGGTTTACAAGGGGCACACTCACCTCACCCCCCGTGTGTTAGAACCGCTCGTGCACCTTCCTTGACTTACTACGTATGTCACACCCTTCCTACCAATAGGGACATCTTACTTGCCTCTGTGCACCATCGTGGTCAAAGTGATATTGTACGACTCACTGCTGGGACTCCTACACCAAACAGTCTGAGGTCTAGTTGGGACTTCTTATCGGGGATATCCCTTGACATGTTGGTGGGTCCAACACCATCAACACTTAGTCAAGAATTTAGATGAAAACCAAGTTGAAAAAGCCCCTATGTTGAATGAAATAAATTTTGAAGTATGGAAGGGTGGAATGAAATTATTTTTGATGGCTCAAGGTTTTAAAGGTTGGGAATTAATGATTACTGGAAGCACAATGTAAGACAAGTCCAAGGAATTTAATTCAAGACAAATTAAGGAAACCTTATGTGGCCTTCCAAATCCTATGAAGGCCAAAATAGATAAATGTTCATTAGAAAAAGATCTTTGGTAAAATCTTCAAGATCTTCATTCAAAAGGACATTTTCTCATAACCTCAAATGATGAAAGCCAAGAGCACAAGCATGATCCAGAACTAAAAAAGATATCCAAAATAAAATTTGAAGACACAAAGAGCAAGGAAGACCTAGAATATGAAGAAAATGAAGAAAATCTCAAAGATCTCAAGGAAAAATTTGTAGCTTCCCTAGAAGAGATAAGAAGTTTGAAAAGGGATAACAAAGAGCTCAAGAAGAAACCACAAGATCGTGACCATGATCTTGAAAATACTACGGAGGAAGTTTGCCTTTTCAAACTTCAAGTACAAGAAAGAGATAAGGATCTCAGCAAGGTCCAGGAGGAATTGCATCAAAATAAGAAAAGACATCACGAAGAAGTCATATCCATGACAAATAATTTGGATAAAGCAAAGAAAAGGGAAGAAATTTTGTCAAGTCATCTTGAACAAATACATAATGATTTGAACAAAATTGAATCAAGAATTGGTAAATACAAGGAAGAGGCCTCCTCCCTTAAATATCATTTGGAAGAAGCAAAGAAACAAGCACAAGTAGATGAAAAAGTGATGGAAGTTTTGGCCCTCCTCGGAGGACAAGTTGATGAAGTAGATAAGGAAATAAATTCCATGGAATGCCGACTAGAAGAAAAGGATGAGGATATCTCCAAATTAAAATGATATGTCACCCCACTCAAGGCCCAATCATGTGAAGAAACAAGGATGAACGAAGAAATTGAGAACCATCTAGAAAAAAGGATGAAGAATGTAAGAAGATGAAAGAAGAAATTGATATCCTAAGGAAATAATTTGATCAACTTAACAAGATTCTAAAGAGTTCTCAAACCCTAGATGGCTTTCTATGTCATCAAAGATCCCCCTTTGATAAATCAGGTCTTGGTTATGTAGGTGAACCCTCAAACAAAAATGATGCAAACCCTAATGCATAAAAAAAAGGATGTGTAGAAGCTTGGAAAACATGTTGACACCCCCAGTTCCATCAACAATAAGGATATTAAACAATATAACCTTAAAATAAATCATATTCCAAGAAGATGTGTAGAAGGTGTTAAGAATGCAAGAGGAAATAGATATCATCAAAGGATCTCAGGGCAAAAGGACTTCAGAGGTTCATCAAGGCAAGTTCCATCCTCGAGCTACCAAAGTATATTTTTTGGTTATTTCTATTATTCTATATAATTTGCGCACATGGAAAATGATAATAGGGCATACAATAAGGAAAAATATAATGGCCCTCATCAGCCTCCTAAAGCAAGTTTGCAAAAAGAACACATGCCTTTTAATTAATAAACAAGCTGCGATGCTTCAAATGCCATAACATTGGACATATGGATCATAATTACAACTTGACTTGGGTCCTTAAACAAGAAAAAACCATAACTACCAAGCAATAAAATAAAGTTACAAAAGTTTGGAGAAGCAAGGAAATTGAATCAAAAAGTGTCTTAGAAACTCAAGGCATCAACTCATGTTGTTGATCTAAAGAGTACATCTTTGGTAGATATGATATTTCAAGTTTTAATGATGATATTTTTCCAATGCAATGCATAATGTTAGGGGGAGCTTGTGACAATTTGAATATTCTTACAAGATGCTTCCTTGATGAACCTTGATAAGCCCTTTATGTGTCACACATGGATAGTCATGCTATGAGACATGTAGATATATCTCTTGATTTCATCTCTCAAAAATTTTGAAGAAAATCTTGTTGGACAAATTAGTCTCTCTTGCTTAAAGACATCATCTACTTTATTACTTTCCATGCGTGCAAAGATTAGGGGGATAAATTCTATTGAAGAAAATCATGATATTTTGTCTCCACTTCACATCCCATGAAAAATTTTTGAAGACACGTTAAAGATGCCTTCCACTCAAAAAAATAATATTTCTTGTCTTGAAGAAAAAATGAAAGCAAGATGAATTTATGCTGGCAAGGTGAGTTGGTTCATCACATGAAAAAATGAAAATACATCTTTCAAGTACAACATTTATAGAAAGACAAAAATCATGATGACAGGGGGAGCATCATGACAAGAAGAAGCATGATAGGGGGAGAACTTGAAGGAAAGGACATTATCAAGACACCCCATTTTCCATTGATGTCAAAGGGGGAGAGAATATTGAAAGGGTGAGAATATTTCCATAAATGACAAAGGGGGGTATTGTTGGTAAAATTTTTCATTGATGTACAAAGCGTTATTGAAAACTAAGTGGAGACACTATAGAAGTCATTCTTGGAGAAATCGTCAAGGCTTGTTGCAGAAGAAATTGGAGGCCTTGAAGGACCTATTGAATCCATATGGAAGATCTAAAGTAGTGGATTGGAGCCCTAGAGGATTGGAGTCCTCAAGGAGACCAGCTTGGAGTGTGAACCAATAGAAAGGGTTAGATCCCTAGAGGATTGGAGTCCTCAAGAAGACCAAGTTGGTGTTTGGTGAAAAGTATAGGTTGGAACCTAGTGGTTTGAAGATCCAGTCTTCATTTAGGGTTGGAGCCCTGAACATTATTATACTTGATTTATTGTAAAAAATAGGATTTGGGTCCTCATTATTTAAAATTAATAAAACTATCTATTCTATTTTGTTCATTTTGTGTTCTGTTTATAAGTGAACTAAACTGGTAAAGTAACAATTGTAAAATAAATACCGATTCACCCCCCCTCTTAATACTTCCAACAGAATCAAGGTTAGCTTTCCATTCAATTTATCGCTTGTATTCATGATCACAATTTAAAGAATTAATGCCTTTCCTTTTCTTTATAATGAAACCGTCGGGGTCATAATGCCAAATATCCCCCACTTCAAAATTCATTTATTTCAATAGATTCTTAGCTAGATGAAAGGCTTGCTTGGTATTGACAATGAAAGGGTCTATATGCTTGCCCAATTTGAACATATAGCCTTTCTTAGCAGGTACAAAGTGGAGTTGATGCACAAGTAGGCTTTGTCTTATAAACTATAAGGAAAATATTGTCATCGGCATGAACACAGGTAGATGATAAGGAGGAATCTCACACCCATAAAACCTAATTTTAGTGTAATTCTCAAAACAAATATCAATCACCTATACTAGTGTCCTTAATGAGTTGGAGGATCTCTTTCTGCTAAGGCGAGATTCTTGGTGGGGAGACATTATGGATGATTTTATATGCAATAGCCATATAAGAGGATATGGATTGAGATTATCCCTCATTGTTGGCTTTCTCCCTGACAACAACATCCCAATCAAAGAAAATTTTCTCTACTTGTTTAAATCCAATAAACTGCGACCTAGGAATTCAAATTAATATACATGGGTATATAGGAATAAATAGAACATTATGGAGTAATATCTAAAAAATGAGGTGATAGAAAAGTGGTTCATCTATAATTTGATGGACTCAACCAGGAAGGAAGGTATGTAAAACAGATGGTCTGGATGCATCATCTCTCTCAGAAACTCTATGTTGACCTTGGTAGCAATATTAGCATCATTATCCCCAAATAACTGATAAATTACAGTAAGGATAGGCTACACTGCCTCTGTAAAGGTAGACATTGGGAAAGTGTTGGGTGTATGTTATATTCCTTCCACGACTAGTTGCACGTGTGAGGGGGTGTCACAACCCCAATTCATTTTTCCGACATGAGTCACGTGTAGCACTGACTAAACCACTCCACCTTAATTTTTCCATTACATTTTCCGAAATACGCCTACTTATTACTTCATTGATTCTTTATTAAAATTTATGTGTGGAACTACATAACAAAACAGCTACAACATATAAATATGAAAGAGACACAATTTCTACAATAATAATCTTTCATATAATTTTCTGAGTAAAATTACATTCATAGGGGAGGTCGTACCTTGACCCATTTCATAAATTACAAAATCAAGTTGGCACTGTCGGTCGGTCAGCACACCCCGCTGCACGACCCAACCGCAGTCCACCCACGAGTCATACTACATGATACAACATTCATCCCAGACCTACACCCTTCATGCCTTCCACCCAGGTTACCCATTCACTAACACCCTCTGTGTCCACACCCGCACCCTACACTTATACCTCCAACCAAGCCATGTCATGTCTTCCTACCATCGACAGGTTTGCGGTCCACTCGCTTTTACGTGTCATGTCTTCTGTGGGTGGGTGCGCGCTTGGGTCGGTCGAAACGATGTGTAGTGTCTTGTGTTAATGCTCATTTTCTCACTTTATTATATGATTTAACACCTATATCATGACCATGCTTTCTATTACTATTGTTGTGTATGCTTTTCTTGGATGAGTTATAGGTTCTAAAGGTAATGGAAGGAGCAGAGGGTTTGGACCCTGTTGGATTGACCTCGAACGTAGGACCTCCGGTTAATACCTCTTCTTCCTACTTCAGTAGTTTAAAAATTTAGAATATTTTTCTACATGTTTCTTTATACTATATGCCCTACTCTCTGCTGGGGTTTTCAACCCAAGACCCTAGGTTGTTTCCACCTGCAACAAAATTGGTGACTCCACTGGGGAAATCTTTCTTGTTTTTCCTAGTTTTTGGTTTTTTGTTTTTGATCAAGGTTTGTTTTCTCCATTTCTCGTTTTTACAATGACAGTGACTTATTGGCTTCAAAGGCATCAATTCTGATCTTTTGGATCAGGCCTTGATTTTTTTTTTCTTAATTGAGCTTTTTATACGCCTTTTTTTAGAGACACAGTAGCGTATACACACTTGTTTCCTCAAATAGACTCACGTATATGTGAGTTTCCTATGTTTGAAATGCATGTGCATGCCTTTGTGCCTTTCACAGTCATTTATACCTAATTTTGAATTGATTTTCAAAATATTTTTCCCAGTTAAGTCTATTGCTTCGTGACTTTTGCTATTTTTTGGTCATTCAGTATCAGTAGAGCTCTGCTCTCTCACAAGTTTTCAATTTCGAATATTCTTCTCGGTGAAAAACCTTATTGACCTAGGATTTCTCTTTTAGTAAGGTTTTAATTCATGTTTTGGGTTCAAGGATTCTTTTAGAAGTTCTTGGTTGTTCTGGCTTTCTAGAACAAGAAATTGGTTTCAGTTTCAGTTATAACCCAAATGTTGGCTTGATGAGGATTGACCTAGGTTCGGAATTAATTAGCCAAACCTGTGAGATCTTCTGCGATCTGTTATAATCACCTTCACACAGCCCTCACCAGGGGCTGAGGTGATTTCACGCTACCCAAGCAGCGATCTGTGCTAGTTCCCGAAGTTACACCGCGGATCTTACTTATCTTCTTATAACTGTTAGTTAACTTCGCATAAACAGATACTTTGTCTTATATTCTCTTGATCAACATAATCATATAAGTTCACGCATATAAATAGTAAAAATGCAATTCATACCCAATAAACTCAATGCATAAAAACTGGAAAAAGATACATAGAAATGATATGAAACTTCTCTTTATTACTTCTCCAAAGGTTACAGACTTGACTCGCCTTGCGCACTCAGCTAGAGGGGTTCGCGCACTCAGCTGCGGACTACTAGGCCTCTGTGCACTCAACTGTAGAGCCTTCTCCTACTCTATGACCCAAAGACTTGACTCTACACTTAGATAAGACTCAATTATTCATCTTCATTGCTCAACTGATTCAGTGATTTACAACTTAGAGCCTCACTCTATTTATGCAATCCCATGGTCCACGAACCATGGGTAGATCTCTAAAGCTAACATTACATTACAAAAATGAGGGCGGACAACCCTATGACTCATTTACAAGTTCGCACTCCACGCCAACAAAATGCAAAGTATTTAATAGGATTTAATCAAAATCTGGGCTTTAAGCCCCAAAAATTCCCTTGGGGGATCTCGTTCCCAACAGGGCCCCAACACAAACATTGTGACTCGCCCTCGAGTCACTTTGTCGGTGCGAAGATCTTTGCATGGAGTCTTCCTAGCTTTGCCCGAAATACTGCAATATCAGCAGCACACTAAGCATTTAGCTACTATACCTCCTGTTGGCTTATTGGGGCCTAACCTAGGTTCAAAGTTAATTAGCCAAAAAAATCCTTGTACTTCTAGCCCTTTCGGCAACAGTCAGTGGGGCGCAGACTGAGGTCTCACCCGAAGTAGTATGGGAGGGTGTTGGAACTAGGTTTCCACACCCTTGAGATGTTTGAAGGGTTGATTTGGTCCAACTGTGAGTCCTTTCACGCAGGCTACTTCACGCACTTCTTTGGCCTTCGCACCCTGATATATCTACCTTTGCACAGCCCTAACTAGGGTTGTGGAGCTTCCGTGCTACTGGAGAAATGATCTATATTGATTCCCTAAGTTACACTCAAGATCTTACTTATCTTATTATACCAGTTAGTTATCTTCACGTAAATGAATGCCTTTTGTTTTATTTACTTATTCAACACATTTATAAGAGTTCACGCAATAAATAAACAAGAAAATTTCAATTCATACCCCATGATACATAAGACAAGAAAAGATACACATAATTATGATAAAACTTCTCTTTATTAATGCTTCCAATGGTTACAGACTCGACCTGCCCTGCGCTCTCAGTTGCAGGGGTCGGCGCACTTAGGTGCGAACTACTAGGCCTCTGCGCACTTAGCTGTAGAGCCTTCTCCTACTTTACAACCTAAAGGCATGACTTACACTTCGACTCAATGCTTCCTCAATCCCTTAGACTCATCATGCTTCCTTTTTCTTTCTACACTTAAAGCCATGCTCTATTTATACAATCCCATGGTCTGCAGACCATGGGTAGATCTTTCAAACTGACATTACATTATAAAACAAGGGCGAATAACCCTATGACTCTATTATGAATTTGTGCTCCACGCCCACAAATCGTGGAGTCTTTACAATGGACTTAGTCAAAACTTGGGCTTTAAGCCCCAAAACATGCCTTGGGGGGATTCCATGCCCAACAGGCCCCCAACAAAAACATCATGACTCGCCCTTGAGTCACTCTGTTGGTCTGGAGATCTTTGCGCGGAGACCCTCCAACTCTGCTCGAACGGTTTCAAGGTTGGTAGCACATTGAGTGGCTACCTATTGAATCTCCTGTACTCGATGTTCTGAGACGGCAGTGTGGGAACTACTTCCCTGGATCTTTTCCTGCATCCCCTGAATCTGTGAAACCTTGCCTTTGATTGTTGTAGTGATTAATAAGGCCTTGTCAATCCAAGGTTGAACACGTGCCTTGAAAAATGCTTCTCTGTGTCGTGTTGTGTCCACTTGCTCTTTCAGCACTTTTGCCTATTACATTGTGTGAGCCTCTAAGTGAGGGCCACCATCTGCACGGTCCCTTTGACGCTGTCATACTATTGATGGAGCTCATGCGCCTATGTCTCTAAGCACTAGATGTTAGGGTCCTCCTACAGATTGGTGAGGACCTCGAATGGCTCTTCCAAAATTATAGTGCATTCCCTTACTATACTGTTGATCTCTTCCATCCCCGATGTAATAGCGTTGACGCGTTGTTCTCTTACTTTTGGAGGGGTGGATAGTTGCACCTTCAACTGTAGCTCTGCTATCTGAAGGTTCAGCTCTAGTTGAACCTTGGCCATTTCCTAATCTGTGGATGCGTGCCTCTATTGGTGCTTCTGCTGGGATGGCCAACTCAAGGACCATCTGGTAGGCTTCTTCCGGTACATGTACCATCTGCCTATTCTGTGACACAACCTCGTCACGGTGCAAACTCGACTGCTCCATGTTGATCTTCTACTCACTCTGCACCTACAATGCATGGCTCTCCCTAGCCCATAGTTCTGCAGCAATCCCATCCTGCAAAACATAGAGCGTCTCCTGTGGGAACGCAACCATGTTGATCCCAATGCCTTTAAGTGCACTAATTGTAGGCCTGTCAGCCTCATTTTTTGTAACCATTGCCCCCTCTGGTAGTTTTTATAGGACAAATTGACCTCCTAATCAACTCAGAGGAGAAAGACAAGATGAGTGAATCAATGACCACAGTTGCAGGCCCAGAATCCACACTAACGCTCTCTGTATGATGACAACCTATTTTATAAATCTTGTTACCAAGCATAAAGGAGCGTTAGTCAACCTGCTAACTCTTGTTGTTAGACTAGGGGGAGCATTAGTGAACTTAAGTAATGTTCAAAGAGGTTCTACCAACGAATCTGCCAATAAATATCTAGATATTAAATCCCTATATTTATGCAAGAAAAGCAAGGAAACTCGAAAAATCAAGATATTTGGAGAAATTCTATTCCATGAATGGAGGCAAATGGGAAAAAGCTTGTAAATAGGGCAGGTTCATGATTTTTTCCCTAATGAACTATAGGTGGAGTTGGGTAGCCCTAATTCAATTGCTACATAAGCAACGAGAGGGCCATTACAAAAGGGTCAGAGCATTTAGAAGGATAGCCCATAGTGCTGTTGTGAAACTATCATATTCTTGAAGGAGCTAGCTGAAAGAAGGAGAGAGAGAGAGAGAGGAAGAAGGGATAAAGAAGGCTGATACAATAGGGTTGTTGTAATCACCCTTTCATTCTGAATATAGGACTGCGGTTGTGTTCCCTACTCCAAAGTGTCGATGATATTGTGCATTTATTTGTTCATTCTGATGCTTGTTGTGTTGAGTAGGTAAGTTATACATTTATACATGTTTGTTATGGATTCTTACATTAATTGTCAGAAGTGTATATTGTAATTGTTTTGCTTTGTTCTTTTGTGCAGTAATCGTCTTAGAGCAGGCTAGGAGGAGTTCTTCTTGCTGCACGAAGATCCCCAAGTGAATCTAGAAAGAACCAAAGGTGATCCTCTTTCCATACCTTGTCAATATATGTCTGATAGATGAACATGTGTGTAACAGGTAGCTTTTGCAGATAACCTTACAGTCTATCGAAGGTCCCGGGAAGACTTTCGAGGGTAGTTTTCATCCTGTGCATTTTACCCCATAGCAGAATTGGCGACTCCACTGGGGACTATACATCTAGTTCTCGGTTGCCTAGACTCCTCTCACATCTTCTCTTTCTTCTATGAGCTTCTCGTTTCTTCAAATCCTTTTCTGATCCACCATCTACCTTGTTGCATCCTTCAAAGTTGCATTCTCCTCATAAACTAATCCCAAAAGCCCTCTTTTTGAGCTATTTCCCTCACTAATGCAGGTTGCTGGTCTACACAGAGCTTTATAAAGCTCTTTGACTGTGCACAGGGAGCGTTAGTGGCCAAAATAAAGCTCTGTTTACACACGGACAGAGTGTTAGTCTCCCATTTCCATGTTTTCCAAGAGATTTTGTGGACCAAAAGGGGAGGAAACTTGTCTCAGGGGCTAAAGTAAGATTTGCAACAATATCATGCTAACAAAGTTTGTGTCTTAAAATTTATTTTTTAAGAAAATATTTTATTTTTTCTCTCATAAAAGTCATTTTTGTTGAAAGAAAAGCTGATAAACTATATATCTCCTTCTGTCAAAATAGTTGAATGCTGCATTGTTTTGGTTCAGTAATTGTTAGGGAATATTGAGAAAAGAAACTTTCGGTTATGCAAAGTGTTGAATGACTTTAGATGCACTGACAAATCCATGAATATGTGAAATTATACATGTGTAGAATAAGACTTGTTTGCATAAGAAATTGAAAACATTTTTCCAAGCATTTTTCTGCATGTTTTATTGATGTTAGGATATTCTGACACGTAGGAATAGTTAAGTATAACTTGGTCTAGTATAGAGTTAGGTAAAGTGTGTTTCTTTAACATGTACATTTGTAACTTACAATCCGACGGTCACGATATGTAGTGATCCGACGGTTCATTCTCTCCTCGGTATTACCGACAGTTGATCCGTGGCTTGACACCCGATTGGTCCATGAATTCTATTTAAAGCGCATGGAGGGTCATTTGTAGGTTCACCGTGCATGAGAGAAGCTTATGTAAATTTTCATTCTTTTATTAATAAATTGCCTGTAGTAGCCACGTTGGCGCAGGCCGTGGACTGTTCCCTCTCTGAGGGTTTTAACCACGTCAAAATACTGGTGTATTGATCTGTGATCTGTTTGTGAGCGGTGTCATTTTGGTGTTCTGTCTGAGGAACTTACCCTGTATATTCCTACATGGTATCGGAGCTATTTGAGGGCCGCGTCCGTTGTTGATCCAAATCTGAAGCCGGTAGAACTGCATGCGACTGTCATCTCCTAGATCTGCTGTTTCTAATTGCTTTCGGGCCGAGAGGACTGTTCTGTTGTGTTGGGAGCATCTACTGCAGTGAGGAACCCCTTTCGTTTCACGCGAAAATGTTTCCGGTAGCCCTAGCTGCGTCATTTTTTTAGATCTAGAGGTATACAATGTTTATTTGCAGTTTACTGTTATTCTCTCTCTGTTTATTTCGGTTTCGGTTTATTTATCTATTTTTTTTACCGGATCTATACCTTTCATTTCTGCGTATGCTCTTTGCCCTGCGACTCTGTGCGATCTGGGCAAATCAGAAATAGAAAGGAAGAATTTTTACTCATGCGTATGCTCTTTTCCCTGCACCTTAGTGTGATCTCGGAAAATCAGAAACATTGAGGAAAATATTTAGTTTCCGGGTAAAGCTAACTTTAAGCCATAAAGCTTGTTTTTTTTGCATGTCCGTGTTGGGTTTTGTGTTTTTTTTTTGTAGGGAGAAAAAGAGCTTTCTCAAGCAAGCACGCAATCCAAAGCATCTGTGACTAAAAGAAAACAAAGCCCCCCTCTCTCTCTCTCTCTCTCTCTCTCTTTGTATAGCTCACTTGGTTCAAAGCTAATTTAAGAGAGTAGAGTTCTTGGGTTCAAATCTCCTTTTTGTTGAAAAAGGAGCGTTTTTTTTTCATTTTCGCACATTCCTGCACTTTGCCGGCGCCTTCATCAACATTTTTTAAAAAAGGTCATAACTTCTTCATCCGGAAGCTGTTTTTAGAGCCGCTTTTTTTTTAACCAGCCTAATTTTTTGAGCTCTTTCCATTGGAACACTTAGTTTCAGAATATATAGCTTCAGTTTCTATCAAAATGGAAAGTTCATGCCAAGTTATCCTTGACAGC
>APFE030772068.1:0-38379 GCA_000404065.3 Pinus taeda
AATATCTATTTTCGCAATGCCTGATGATGGATTCACTTGGTAGTCTGAAACATTGAGCTCATAAAACTCTATAACATGTCATTTCTCTTCTATTTAAAACTAGCCTCACCTGTATGGATGCATTATTTAATAAAATATATAATTACATCTAATTTCGATACTGATTTTTTTTAAGGCGGAGTTGATATGTGCTTTCTTAAAATAAAAGTAATATTTTAAATAGAAATGTGAAGTCTGCTATCATAAAAAAAAACAAAATGAATATGCTCTATCTACTCTAATAAAAAAAACAAAAAATGAATATGTTATGTATGTAAAAGATGAATATGCTATGTATGTTTAGTTAGTTTTCCATATGATGTAATCTAATTTAATGCAAAGTAATTAGATTTAAAGTTTTTCTTAAAAGAAAATATTTAATGTTAAAAATATTAAATGTGGGTGATTAATAAGATATTTTAATTGGAATTAATATTGATGTATATTTAAAAATATACATATGCCTTTATAAATGTATAGATATAGTGTTATTTTACAATATTCTTAATTTAATTTTTTATATTGTTCGACTTTTTTATGATTTTACATTTGATTTTTTAAGTATATATATTTTTCTAAATCCAAAGAAAAATTAAACTTACACTTTGTATAACAATCAAAAATACTATTTAAACAATAAAAAAATTACAGTTTCTAAAAAGTTTAGACTTCAACATTTTTAAAATAATGTTTATCTATATTCGCTTTATATTCAAAAAAATATGATAGAATTTATTAATTATTGAGAAAACCCTTTATATTTTAAAGGATATGACCCAACATATGGATCTTGTTTCTATCGAATGACTGAAATTCAAAGGAACATGAATATGTTAATCAAATTTGTTAAGCTTCAAATTGCAATTAACCATGGTCTCATAAATATGGTCTCATAAATATAAATGAATAGTACATCTGATTATAATCATAATTTAAAATTCAAGGAGAGTGCAAAAGATGCAATAAAATATTATTATCATTGGTGTGCTACGTTGATGTGCTCATCACAACATTTCATCTTTGCGCAATCTATAATCAGCATGAGCATATGATTGACACTAAACCATTAAAGGAAATAGAACATTTAAATGGAACATATGTAGTAGTGAGGGACGACATGGCATGCAATTTGCCCTTTTATATATTATCTGTGTTTTCCGTATATTAAACCATGTTTTTAATTTAAATATATTTTGGAAAATAATTTTTAAAATCATATTATTTAACTTTTTATAAATATAAACTTAATACACTTTTCTAATTTAAAAAATTCATATTTTCACTATATATTGTAAGTATCTAATTTTCATTAATATTGTTTATATTTTTTTGTATTTTTCATTAAGTTTGAGCTCCATTTTTTTGTATCTTCCAATATAAAAATCTTTTACTCCCTATTATATGCTCAAATATATTATGTCGTTTTTTCCTCAATATATATCCCCAGATATGAATGCACCTTGCTCCTAAAGTGAATCCCTCCACATGGATGCACGTCGTAAAGTGAAAGTTTTTCTTCTGCTAAATGATCTACTACATATTCTAGGAAAGCCATGCCACTAAATTCGATCACAATAATTGGGCATGACAAATCACTCTTTATGGACACTCTAGGGCATGTCCATCCTTCTCAAAGCCAAAAATTTATATTTTTTTTGAAGTTTTCTACAATTTTTGTTTGTCTATTTTGCAAGCCAAATTGGTTTCCATTACTGGATGGAACAGGAGAGAGAAAAAATGAATAATATCACTACAATAAAAAATATAGCTACATTCAACACTTTAAGAGAACTTGGTTTGCTAAATTATGTCCTAAACTAAAACATGTGGACCAAACTTCCTTACTTTAGAGGTTGGTAGAGTTTTCGGACCTTGATGGGTCACATTTATTTTCATGGGGCCAAATCTTCAGAATATAGGTAGAGGATATCTACGTCCCCACAAGGTTATCAAGGTAGTGTGATCCATTGAACTTACATGGAGAAATGAGGAATGGAGAATCAATTTTCAAGTACATAGCATGGTATCGTTGATGGGGTATTGTGAAATGTATCAATAACCTTCCATTCAAGGCTATTAAAAATCTTATTCTTTGCACCAACCTATTAAACATTAGTCATATTGAAGGAACCATTTGTTGGGTGTGGAGCCTGATTATCTTCTGTATTCAAAGGTTTCAGCCGAATGCATACCCCAAGAAGATTGTACACCCCTCCATGTGGGGAGGTGTGGGGGGGACTTCACCCCCCTCGCAGGGGTTTGGGGGGGCCGATCCCCCCCTGTTTGGGGGACCGGGGGCCAGCGGTGCCCCGACGGGGGTTCAGGGAAAGTGCACACGAAGCTAAAGATAGATGTAAAATTGCCTTGTAAAAGTCTACTAATTTCTAGTCAATCTGGGTTGTTCATTAGGAGGATGATCTGATGGTAGAAGTTATGTTTAGTTTAAGGTTTTTTTCCCTAGAAGACAACCCTTCACTATATATGAGGGAATTGTATTGCGTCTATGTATATTTGCAGTCTGAGTGAGGAAGAGAGAGGAGATTGACAACGAAGAGGGTGTTACAACAGATTTGTTGTAGGTTCTATCTTTTTAGTTTGCTAGATAATATAATACAAGAGGGACTGGCGATTTCTCCATAGACGTAGCCCAAATTGGGTTAACCACGTATATCTGTGTCTCCCTTGTTTTATGCGTTTTGTATGTTTATATTTATGCAATATTTTATGTGTTCCATTGCTCTGTAGTATATAATTTTCTAACAACTGGTATCAGAGCCGATGGTCTATCTAGCTGATAAACGCACAAGAGAGAATGGTTCCTGGTTCGAGTGGGAGAAATAACGGAAGATGGTCGGTTTAGTGTTGAAAAATTCAACAGCCAAGACTACCAGCTGTGGAAGATGTAGATGGAAGATTATCTGTATCAGAGATATCTATACCTACCATTGAGAGGAAAGGCAAAGTAGCCGACGAGTATGATAGACATAGAATGGGATATTCTCGACAGAAAGGCACTTGGAACAATACAATTCTACCTAGTGGCATCGATAGCATTTAATATTTCAAAGGAAATGACAATAAAGGGTTTAATGTCGAAATTGGCCAAACTATATGAAAAAACCTCAGCCACAAATAGGGTATTTCTTATGCAGCGTTTATTTAATATGAATATGTCAAAAGGTGGATCTGTTGCTGATCATTCAAATGATTTTAATACAGTCACAAGTCAGTTAAGTTTTGTAGGGGTAACTTTTAATGATGAAGTTAGGGCTTTGTTATTTCTATGCTCATTGTCAGAACGTTGGAATGGTTTAGTTATGGCCATCAGTAATTCTATCTCTGGATCTAGTACTTTAAAGTGTGATGATGTTGTTGGTGCAATCCTTAGTGAGGAAATGTGATGGAAAAGCTCCGGTGAGACATTAGGTAATGCTTTGACTGCAGAGACTAGGGGAATAAAAATGGAAAGAGGAAAGAGCCCTGGATATTGCAGTAAGTCAAGAAAAGGCAGATCCAAGTCGAGATCGGGGATAGTGTGCTAGAAATGTGGGATGAAAGGACCCCTGAAGAAAGACTGCAATTCTTCGAAGGGAAAAGAAGGAGATGCGCAATAAGAAACTAATCATGAAGCGAATGTAACAGGTGATGTGTTGCAAGATGCTTTGATTCTTTCTTTAGAAAATATTACTAATGCCTAGGTGGTAGATTCATGGGCCTTATTCCATGCCACACCAAATAAGAAACATTTTCATGATTATTTTCAAGGAGATTTTGGACATCTCTAATTGGCTGATGATAAATCCTGTAAAACTGTTGGAATGGGTGCATTTTTCATAAAACAAAAAAATGGAAATCAATGGCTATTGACGGAGGTAAGGCATTTTCTAGATCTGAAGAAAAATCTAATTTCAAGAGGTCAGTTGGGAGGTGAAGGTTGCGTAACTACTTTCACAGATAAAACCTAGAAAACCACTAAAGGATCCTTGGTAATAACAAAAGGGGGAAAGTTTGGTACAATCTATTTATGCAATGGTATTTCTAATTCTGTTAATGCTTTAACCTCTACAGCAGAAGATACGGGATTGTGGCACCATAGGGTCAGGCTCATGAGTGAGAAGGGGATGCAGATTCTCCACTCAAGAAATTTGTTGCCAGGTCTGAAGCATGTTGATTTAAAATTCTGTGAGAATTGTGTTTATGGAAAACAGAAGAGAGTCAGATTCCTTAGAGTTGGGAAAGTAAAGAAGAGCAAAAAATTAGAGCTTGTGCATACATATGTATGGGGAACTTCTCAAATATCATCTCTTGGTGGATATCATTATTATGTTACTTTTATTGATGATGCAACCAAAAAAACCTGGATTTATTGTATTCGAAATAAATCTAATATATTTGATACATTCAAGAAATGGAAAGCTTTGGTTGAAAATGAAACATGAAAAAGGTTGAAGTGTCTCAGATCAGACAATGGAGGTGAATATTGCAGCAAGGAGTTTGATAGTTACTATTCTGAGAATGGAATTCATAGAGAGAAGATAGTTCCAAGAATACCACAAAAAAATGGTGTGTTAGAAAGTATGAACAGGACAATCATGGAGCGCACAAGGTGCATGAGATGGCATGCAAGATTTCCTTTACAATTTTGGGTAGATGTTGTAGATACCCCTGTTTATCTAATAAACAGAGGGCCTTCAAGTTCCTTGGATGGTGGTATTCCAGAGGAGGCATGGACAGGTAAAAAGGTAAACTACTCTTTTTTGAAGACTTTTGGTTGTGAAGCCTTTGTCCGCATTAATAAATTAATTAGAACAAAGCTTGAGGCAAAATTAAAGAAATGTACCTTTGTTGGATATGGTGTTAATGATTTTTGTTGTCACCTTTATGATTATGAAAAACATAAAGTCATTAGGAGCAGAGATGTAATATTCAATGAAAAGGTTTTGTATAAGGATTAGCTGCAGGAAAAGACACAGGAAAAAGAAAACAGGGAATACACAATGTTTGACGATATCAAAAGAAAAGTAATGGTGCCTGAAAATCATAATGATGAATAGCTAGAACAACAACCACAATAACAACAAGCACTTCAAACACCTAAAAGTGGTGTTAGAAGATCTACTAGGATAAATAGACCCCCTGAACGATACTCTCCTTCATCATATAATGTATTGTTGACTCATTCTGGTGCACCAGAATGTTATGAAGAAACAGTGCATGTAGAAACTAGGAAGAATTGGGAGCAAGCCACGAAAGAAGAGATGGACTCCTTAGCACATAACCAGACTTGGGACTTACTCAAGTTCCATGCAGGTAAAAGAAGATTGTACAATAAATGGGTTTACAGGTTGAAGGAGGAATATGGAGGTAGAAAAAGTTACAAAGCTAGACTTGTGGTGAAGGGGTTTGCACAAAAGAAAGGTATTGATTTTGATGAAATACTTTCTCTTGTTGTGAAAATGACTTCAATCATAACTATTCTAAGTCTAGTAGTCTGAAGATTTGCATATTGAGCAGTTAGATGTAAAGACAACTTTTCTCCATGCGAATTTGAGGAAGAGATATACATGCAACAGCTACAAGGATATGAGGTAAAAGGGAAGGATAAACAAGTGTGCAAGTTGAGGAAGAGCTTGTATGGCTTAAAACAGGCTGCAAGGTAGTGGTATGTAAAATTTGACAGGTCTATGTTTGAACAAGGTTATACTAGGTGTCACTCTGATCATTGTGTTTATCTAAAAAGGTAAAATGATAGCAGCTATATTATATTGTTATTGTATGTAGATGACATGCTTGTTGCAGGTTCTAACATGCAAGAAATAAATTTTCTCAAAAGGAAATTTGCAAACTCATTTGCAATGAAGGGTTTGGGTGCTATAAAACAAATCCTTGGTATGAGAATAACTAGAGATAGGAAGAATTTCAGATTAACATTGTCTCAAAGTGACTACATAGAAAAAGGTGTTGAAAAGATTTAATATGCAGAATGCAAAACCAATTAGTATACCTTTGGCTATCCATTTCAAATTAAGAAAGGTGATGTGCCCAATGACCCAAGAAGACATGGATTATGTCTAAAGTTCCATATGCATCAATAGTTGGAAGCTTAATATATGCAATGGTCTGCATAAGGCCTGATATTGCACATGTAGTGGGAGTTGTAAGCAGGTACATGAACAATCCAGGAAAAGAACATTGGATGGCAGTGAAGTGGATTCTTAGGTATTTGAGAGGTACCACTTGAATCAAGCATTATGCTTTGGTGGTTGAAACATTGCTTTACATGGATATGTTGATGCAGATATGGCAAGTGATGGAGATAAGAGGAGGAGCACTATAGGATATGTATTTATTGTAGGTGGAACAACTATGAGTTAGGTTTCAAAAATCCAAAGTGTTGTTGCACTTTCAACAATAGAGGCAGAGTATGTTTCTACTATAGAGGCTAGTAAAGAAATGATTTGGTTACAAAGGTTTCTGGATGAATTGGGTAAAAGGTTGGAGTTGGGAAGGTTATACAGTGACAACCAGAGTGCCATACATCTTGCAAAGAACTCTGCATTTCATTCCAAGACTAAGCATATACAGCTCAAGTACCATTTCATATGGTCAACATTGGAAGATGGATAGTTGAAGCTGGAAAAGATACACACTAGCAAGAATCCTACAGATATGTTAACAAAAGCTGTAAGCAGGGAGAAACTGAGAATCTTCTCAATTTCAATTGGTCTTCAAGTATGATGAAGAAGATAAGAAACAACTAGGTCCAAAGTGGAGTCATTGTCTAGCAAATGAAGCAGTGGTGGAGTTGCTATAATCAGTCTCCAAGTGGGAGATTGTTGGATTTGAAGCCTAATTATCTTCTGTATTCAAAGCTTTCAGCCAGATGTATAACCCAGGAAGATTTTACACCCCTCCATGCAGGGGGGTGCAGTGGGGACTTGTGCCCACCGTGGGGGTTGGGGGGGTCTGATCCCCCCCAACTCAGGGGTTTGGGGACCAGCAGTCCCTCGACCAGGGTTCAGTGGAAGCTCTCCTAAAGCTAAAAATGGATGTGAAATTTCCTTGTAAAAGTCCACTAATTTCTAGTCAATCTAGGTCATTCATTAGGCAGATGATCTGACGGTAGAGGTTATGTTTAGTTTAGGGTTTTTCCCTATAAGGAAACCCCTCACTATATATGAGGGAATTGTATTACGTCTATGTATATTTGTATTTTGAGTGAGGAAGAGAGAGGATATTGAGAGCAAAGAGTGTGTTATAGTCAATCTACTATAGGTTGTATCTCTTCTATTTAATGGATAATATAATAAAAGAAGGATTGATTGTTTCTCCGTGGAAGTAGCCCAAATTGGGTGAACCACGTATATTTGTGTCTCTCTTGCTTTATACGTTTTCTGTGCTTATATTTCTGTAATATTTTATATGTTCCATTTCTTTATAATATATAATTTTCTAACACCATTTGTCCTCGCATGTCTTTAAAGAGCCTTAATTAGTTCTTCATATAACATCTCAATCCTACCATGTTTATTTGGTGCAAAGATGTCGTAGAAAATATGAAGGGATAACTAATAAAATATGCAATGGCACAATAGAGGAAATTAGGGAAGATCACTCTCATTATACTGAAGATGTCAATACCATTTATTGATACCTTTAAGCCATGTATGAGCTCATCGATAGATTTGATATTGAGTATAGTTTGTGGGACTCTAGTTTTTTCTTTTTATCATATGGTTTTTAGGTAGATGATTGAGAAAACTATGGTAGTTTATGACCACATATATGCAAGGACCAACATCTGACATGATCTAGATTTGAGACTAGAGAAGGGTGAGAATTGAGGATACTTTGGTAACAAAAATTCATATCTGATTTTCCCTTTTAAGTTTTTCAATTTTCTATTATTCCGAAATGTACACAATATCTTTTCATGATGTAATATAATAACTAACTTGAAATGTTGGCTATGACACATAGTGGGCACTAGTAAAACCAACAAGGATCTCAACACTACATGGTAGAATGTGCTATGTGGTGTTATAAGGAGAGGAAAATAACGACAACATTTGACATGACCTATAAGAGGTGCACAGGAACCTAAAAGGCATCACCATGATCGTATCCCTAATAACTATGAATGATGTTTCCCAACAACTTCAACACCAAAATGTTCGGTTTTCTTGTCATTTCTATAAAATATTAAGGCAGGTTCCTTATTCCATGATATGTTTGCATGAGCATCCAACATCCTATTAGGACTAGAGTATAGATCCACCCCACATTTTGACTACTTACCATGATACCTATGAAGGACTTTATATGACCATTGTATGCGCCTAACAACCCTATTGTGTTTATTAAATTAGATTTTATATAATGGAATAGAAAACACTTTGACATATATATTTATAAATTTTGACTTCTACGTATGTTTTCTAAGTGGTTTGAATACTACCCATGTGATTATAGACATGCATTCTAATGTATGACACTTAATTATATAGAAAATTCCAATCTAGCATAGCTAGTCAAGGAAGTAGCTAACTGTTAGAACCATGGACAGGGCCAAAGAATCCATTCGGACCTACTATGTATGAGACCATGTGCAAGAAAGGATTCTAGATATATGGTCTTATACACCAGATACTCCACAGATTATCTTGTTTATGTGCACTCCAATCTTCGCCTTGCATCTCGTAGGGGTCCAGAATACAACAGTGGTCCTTCTAAAGAATGGGATGTGGATGCAGAAAATCCACATCCCATGATGACACACCTATTCATCCTTAACACATTTCATCACTCCACTCGAAGGATGAAAATTCGAGTGGAGTGATGTTGGGAGAGTGTGAAGGATGAATAGGTGTGTCATCATGATCCTCAACATCATTGGGAAGTGGTGGAGCTGTTGAATGAGAGGGAGGCGGACAGTCATTTGAGACAGTACCCACTCCCACATGAGATTGTGCAGTTCCATCAATGAATAATGTTGAGTGAGGCTTGATATCAAGCTTCCTCTTGGGATGGGAATATTTCTTAAGGAAATACTCGAACTGGTCCCAAAGATAAAAAAATTTCGTCTGGCTCTTCAGAGCTTGAAACTGCAAGTCACGGAAGAGCTGCCAAAAATCAATAACGGATTCATGCAGATCCCTCTGTTGTTGTAATAGTTTCTGGTCAAGATAGTTTGGATCAAAATGATAGTACTTGTCTTCAATGAGATAACAAAAGTTCTCAAATGAGTGCATGGTGTTAGCCATTAGGTTGAGCATCCAACGAAATGGAGATTCGCGAAGTGTGTATGCAAGAAGCTCTTAATTACGTATAGATTACGTTCTATACGTAATCTATGGAAGGAGTTCTATTCTCAATTTAAATAAAATAGTGCTTAAAAAAAAATTAAGCCCTATGATGACACACCTATTCATCCTTAACACATTTCATCACTCCACTCGAAGGATGAAAATTCGAGTGGAGTGATGTTGGGAGAGTGTGAAGGATGAATAGGTGTGTCATCATGATCCTCAACATCATTGGGAAGTGGTGGAGCTGTTGAATGAGAGGGAGGCGGAAAGTCAACATTTTTTGTTAATTTTCATTTAACAAAAAATGTATTTCAGGAATACGTACTATTGAATTTATATATATATATATATATATATATATATATATTATTATATAATATATATATATATATTATATATAATATATATTATATATTATATATATATATATATATTAAATATAGACACACACACACATTAATTAGTTGCAAGGCCACTACTCGAGAACCCAACCTCGAAGCTAACCTAGAAATGTTGAGAATAAGAGCCTTGCACAATAGCTCAATCATAACATACTCAATTTTTCTAGTTATAGGACCTGGGGATATGGCACATAAAATTCACAATTCATCTATGGGTAAGAAGATCAACCATGAAGTGGAAGCAAGATCTTGGGTACTAGTTTTGTTGTCATTTATGAAGACTACATAGATTGAGGTCAATGTTGAGATTTGAAAATCAATTACCAATTAAGGTAAGAATATAACCAAGATTGTCTATATCGATATCATTATAAAAAACCATGCCACATAGAAAAATAATGGATAATGTATATAACACTTCTAAAAATAATTGCCTATGTAAAGTCATTTTTGATATAGAGTAAATTCCATGGCTTTGGTTGTTGATTTCCATCATGTTTAACTATGTCATAGGTGATCCAGATCTTGGTAGGAGTCCCACAAGATCTAAAAAAATGAAATTGATCTGGGGCAAGAGGCCACCAAGATCTGGAAAACTTAAATTCCAGAAGAAAAATAGGAGGATGCCCAATAAACATAACCACAAAGAATTTTTTTAAACAAATAATAGTTGTAAAAGCTACATTATGGCGGACAAAATGTCTTTTACAAAATGCGACTTGTTACTTATAGTATTTTTCTATTACAATACCATGGGTAAATTCCATGGGTGAATGAATACCATGGGTGGATGTCCCAATACCATGGGAAAATACAATGGGTGAATGAATACCATGGATGGATGTCACTTACAATACAATGGGTGGCTAAATACCATGGGTAGATGCCACTTAAAATACCATGGTTAAATTCCTTGGGTGGATGAATACCATGGGTTCATGCCATTTTCCATTAAGATCATTTCCCCCCCTTAAGAAGTAGTGGTCCCCATTGCATGAAGTTCCCTCATGCGAAGCCTTTGTTGAATATGAAGAGCAACTGAAGAGAAGGGTTTTATGTGGTTAACCCATAACCATTATGAACGAATATCTGAGGATAAAGATACCTTGTAATGCTTGTGACCAATTGTGATACTAACAGTGTGTGGCCTAGAAAATGTACTTCAATGAAGTGTGGGTTTTTGGATGATCCATAGCCGTGATGAACGAAGATCCGATGATAGAGATAACCTGTAATGCTTGTGACCAACTATGATACTGATAGTGTGTGGCATAGCAAATGGACATTGATGAAGTGTGGGTTTTTGGATGACCGATAACCATGATAAATGAAGATATAATAATAGAGATACCTTGTAATGATTGCGACCAATTGAGATAATAATAGTATGCAGCCTAGCAAATGCACTTCAATGACACGAATTTTGTGCAATTGACCCATAATTGTAATGTTGGTTATTGATGAAGTAATAGGTGCCTATATAGCCTGTGGTGGGAGGGCATGTCTCCAAAGGACCCAAGCAGAATGCTTCTATGATAAAAATGATGAATGTGAAGCAGGTGCCTACTAAAGTATGGTGGCAGGGCACGTATCTAAGGGAACCTACTATGAATGTTGTTCATAATTGAAATGGACATAACTCGCTAAATATAACTCAAAATATTTATTATAACTTCTTTTTGGAGAAAAAATGACAATCTTGCATCTTTTCATGTGTTGGAAATACTTATCTGGACACTCTAGAAACTGAGATTCGCGCTGCAACTTTTCTATCATAACAAAAGTTTTGAAAAAATTACTGATTATAAATTATCGATATCTACCACATCCGAACTCCGATTCCACCCATTTTTTTTTGAATTTGAGAAATATTTCAAGAGGAGATCAGATCTATAATCACTCTTTTGAAATTCATCACGAAAATTTTAAAAACAAATATAAGAGAGCCATCGTCCACAAACTATTGTGAGAAACATTTGTGCAACATAACTGATATTAAATCAGTGATATCTCCCTCATCTGGACAACGATTCGACCACTTTTTTGTTTTTGAATTTGGGTATTTTTTTTCAATATATATAGATATGTTATTTGTTTTTGTAAATATTGCACCAAATATATCAAATCTGATCTGCAAAATCACCACCCAAAAACATTGGCGCAAAAAATGAAAAAAGAATAATTCTTCCCGCTTGGCCGAAGAAAATGCTCTATGTAGGATGTAGCACATGCCTGAAGTTTGTGGCATATTTATGTAAAATTTGAAACCTATATCTTGGTAGGAGGCCCCCAAGGTCCAAAAAATTGAAATGGATCTTGGGGGAGAGGCCCCCAAGATATAGAAAAATGAAATGGCAGAAGAAAAACAGGAGAATGCCCAATAAACAAAACCACAAAGATTTTTTTTATTACAATAGAGAATAACTGTAAAATCTACATTGTGGTAGACAAACTGTCCTTTTACAAAATTTAACTTGTTACTTATAGTATTTTTCAGTTACAATACCATGGGTAATTTCCATGGGTGAATGAATACCATGGGTGCATGTCACTTATAATACCATGGGTCGATAAATACCATGGGTGGATGCCACTTACAATAGCATGGGTAAATTCCATGAGTGGATGAATAAAATGGGTGGATGAATACCATGGGTTTATGTCATTTTCCATTCGGATCAATAGCCCCCTCTTTTCAACACACATTTCACAATGTAGGAACTATCCAAAGGAGGTTCTAAAATTCCTATAACTACCTTATCATGGCCCTAATCATAGAGCAAAACAAATTCACCTTCCACCCTACACATGGGGTCCAAGAAATTTATCGTACTAACATTTAACAAACTTCTTATAAGTCTCACTGGCCATCACTGCATCTAACATTGTTCAACAATATGGGTCAAATGCAATAGATGTTTTCCCTTATAGGAGTGCCAAGAAAGAGTTCTATTACAAGTTTTAAATATGGAATCTCATTCAATTGTTTTGATTACCTCCATTTCATAAACAAGTTGAAATAATATGAAACTTGCAACAAACTTTATTTAGGTTAGATAGGCTCATAATCCCAAAGTGAATAAGGTATGAATTAGTTTTGTTCTTCCATAATATCTTCTAGATCATTTTTTTTAATATATAATTCTTTAATTGGTGTGACTACCTCCATTTCATAAATAAGTTGAATAATATGAACCTAGTGGTATTCATCGCTTAGGTTAGATAAGGTCATAATCCTAAAGTGCATAAGGTACCAATTATTTTGTGCCCTAGATCACATTTTTAAAGATATGATCAACAAATTCCACTTCTCCACTAATCATAGGATGGTAAGGTATTCATTGTTAATGAAGAAAACGTAGGTTTCTTGTTGTTTTAAATTCATATTGAATCACTTTATTATGTTCATCTAATCTTGTACCTTTATAGTGTAAAAATCATCGTAGTCAACTTATAGGTTCATTTAAACTATTGTCTCATATTGTAGAGAATTGGGGAAAAAACATTTTAGAACCAATTTTGTTGACATCATAGCAATCAAAGGCTTCATTTGACTTCTGCCTTAGTCAAATGGAGAAATTTGATTTTCCTCGTCTACATGATGACTTGGATTGTGATTAGCTAGAGTGATATAGCCTTGTCTACTAGTTAAGTTAGTATATTCAAATTTGTAGGATAGAAATAGAGTTGTGCATGAGTTGATTTCCAAGATATAGAATTATAATTTAGTTATTGTTAGTTGAACTCATTTAACTAAGCGCTAGTAATTAGTCTGTCAATGGAAGGTCAATTGAGTAGTTATGACTATTGTTAACTCACTGATCTCTTAGTTCGCTAACCAACTTACTAGAAATAGACCCAGTCATGCATGGAATTTGAATTGTCTAGTTGAGTGGAGGGAAAAGGCATAATTGTATTTATTATTGTATACTATTGAGTGTACAAAGTTGGTATGTAAAACATGACCTAATTTTCTTATAACTTTGGAAATAAATAGGAGTTAGTGGAGGAACACAAGTGCAGGTAGAGTGACTGAAGACTTAGCCTTTTCCAGAGTAGTCTCAGGAGGAGGAGATCAATATTGCAGTGTAGTTTGAGCTTCAAGTATTGGAGTTGTCATTGTAATAGATCAATTGTCTCATATGATATAATATATACATAGGAGGGGTTTTTCGTAGTTGGGTTCCCCAGTAAAAATACTATGTTCATTGTGATTGAATTATTACATGTGTTTCTATTGTATGTTTTCCTTTCTACATATTAAGTGGAAGAAATTTGTGTCTCTTGATTTCATTCGAATACATTAGTAGTTGCAAATTTTTATTAATTTGTACAAGGTATCAGATATTTAGAATACTACATAAAAGATTTATTCTATATCTTCTCTCAAATATATTTCAATTTGCAAAGCTTTTGGTGCAAATTGTCCTTATTGTAAGAAAATTGTTTTTCAAGAGATTGAGGTTGAAGTATGCATTGGAGGGTGCCTTGAATTTTGTTCTTGGAAACATAGGATGGAAGTTGTCTCAAATTACAATGGAGTATGGGACTACACACAAACTGGTATTCTAAAACTAGTTGCACCAAATGCATAAGCACTTGCTCAGTGGAAGAAAGACACATCAAGGGTCAGGAGGATTATTCTAGAGGGTGTAAAAGATCATATGGTTTCAAACTCGTGTTGAAATGAGAGTCATTTTTCAATGTGGAAAATAATCACAACTATATTCTAGGGCAGTAGTGATGCTAGGAAATTAGCACTGAGAGATAAACTCGGGAGCATTCACATGTAGAAGAATGAAACACTTTTTCAATACCTACTTAGATTCACTCAAGCTCAAGATGAAATTGGAGGAGTAGGAGAAAATGTTCGATGATTAGAAATTATGAGCTTAGCATACCTTTGCCTTCTAAAGTCCCAGCATAGCTTTTAGGATTCATTTAATGGAAGGGACAAGATATCAAATTGAGAGAGACTTTGGTCTGATTTGCTACATGACAAGATCAGAAGAAACACTAGAGATGGTGTCACATGCATTGCATATGAGTAAGAAGAGTGTGCTCTAGTTGGAAAAGGAAAGAAGGTTGGAGGCATGAAGGCCCAAGGGGAGGTAGAATCCATCCAGAACAATGCAAACAAGATAAACCTCATCAAAATAAAATGTTTTGATTGCCATGAATATGGAAAATATGAAACCAAGTGTCCATAAAAGAAATATAGCAAGGAGCTTGTAGGAGGAGTAGGGGGAGAAGCTTTGGAATATCAATTCATGTTAGATTTCACCGTCTTTTCATGTAAGGAAATCACAATAAGAGGGAGTCAGTGATACCTAGATTCTGGTTGCTCATATCATAAAATAGGAAGAAAGATATTATTTATTAACCTAGACGAGAACAATCTCAAATTGCACATAGACTTTGGAGATGATGGGAGGTATAGTACCAAAGGAATTGGTGTTTCCACCTTTAAGAGGGAGTCAGGCTCCCATATTCATCTAAAAGATGTTATGTATGTACCTGAGATGAAGAAGATTTTGATTTATTTAGTTGTATTAGAGGACAGAGATTATGATGTGTTCTTTAGTAAGCGAAAATATTTTCTGAAACATGTTTTTACTGGACAAGTGAAACAAAAAGGATTTAGAGTGAAAAAACTCTACAAGGTAGAGGCATATTCCACCATGCATGCAATGATATGATCCATATGGATATTGGTGGCCACCTGCCAATTTCACTTGGACCCCTGCAATTGTTTCTCTCAGTTTTTTAGTTTCCTTAATTGTAGCATAATTTACTATTTTTAGCAATTTTTCGGGTTCTAAACTTATGGAGCCATTTTGAGGCCCTAAATGACATGTTTTGGCAATCTACTACCAACCATTTTTAACAAAAGGTTTCTTCTATCGTAATATCAGACAGATCTTTACAATGGAACACCATGTGCATCAAGTGGAGATAATATGACCAAGTCATGACCCCGGGAAGTTGGTTGTCCAACTAACCCCAATAGGGCCCATAATCTCTTGGTGTTACATCTCCTCAGGTTTGGGTTTTATTTTTTTAGGGTTTTCTCTTATTGTTAAATAATAAAAGATGCCTTGAGTCTCATTGTAAGGTAGTTCAAAGGCATGTAGCCTTGACGTCTCTTCTTAGGGATAAGCTACCATTTCCTGAGCTAGTTTATTTCCATTTTTGTTACTAGGCATATTTTAGTATTTTACATTAATAAAATGAAGTATTATTTCTACTGCATCTCTGTATTTATAGTTATATATATAATTTTTTGTGTTCCCATTTAAATCTGGATTAGTGGTATTAGAGCAGTCTGCTCTTTCTATGTTTCTCTTTGCATGTTCCTAACGAGGTCAGGATATAAGGAGTTAGGGCTTGAACTAGTCTACTCTATGCAAGACCAGCCTCATAGACCCCGAAGACCTCCCTTGGAAGATGAAAAGAAAGACGGGGGGGAAGGAGATCCTATCAAAATCTTGCTCGAGGAGGCCCTCGAGTGACAAAGGAATGTGATGATGGACAACTTTGCCCAAATCCTTCAGCGACAACCCAGGGGTGACACATCTACTTCTAGCAGCTACTATGGAAGCGCCACACCCTTTAAGGTACAAGTTAACTTTGACATTCCCACATTTGAGGGTCAGATAGACACAAATTCTATAGGCAATTGGTTAAATCTACTATAAGGGTATTTTTTTGTTCATGATTTTTCGGGACATGAAAAGATTACTTTCGCTCTTCTCAAAGCCACCTGCCACATCAGGGACTGGTGGGAAACCTACCGCGAGCAGAAGGATGAAATTACGACCTCACTGTTTTCAGCTGCACCCACTTGGAATTCATTCCAGGATGCCATCAAGGAGCAGTTCTACTCTGTCGGAAGCTATGAGGATAAATACATAAAGTGGACCTTGCTGTGGTAGGGAAGGGACCAAGATGTGCCGGAGTTTACCAATATTTTTCATACCCTTCGTAGAAAGTTGGATATCAAGGATACTGAGCAGCATTTGGTACTCAAATACCATAGCTATGTACACAAGTACATCTACGATGAGATGGAGTTATGGGACATGTCCTCGCTCAGCACGACATACCAATACATTGTCAAGATCGATCAGAAGTTTAAATAGAAGAAGAGAGACTTTGGATCTGTGAATTTGAAGCAAGGGAAAGGTGCCCCCAAAACACATAACAAAGAACAAAGCCAAGGCAGGGTGGCCCAGGACAACCTGCCAAAGCCGTAACCAAAGAACAACACCATGAAGCTAAAGAAGGACACAGGAAAGTTGAGTGAGTTCCATAAGAGCTCCGCTCACAACACAAGTGAGAGTCAAGCCAAGAAGTCACTAGTGGTTAAGCTAAAGGCTTCAGAGTCAGATGCATGTTCCAAGTCCAAGTTAGAACCCAACAAGGGGAATGAAAAAGGGAAGAAAAATATCAACGCAGAGCCCAACACCACCATTTCCACCACGAATATAGTGAAGGAGGAACCCGAAGATCCAGAGGAGGAGGATTGCCTCTTCCACTCCCAGATGTGGGTAAAGGGTTCCCCTCTACAGTTCATTATTGACAATAGGAGCTAAATGCACCTTATTTAGGTAGAGGTTGTGAAGCAACTAGGCATATCAACCACAGCACATCCCAAACAATACAGCATCAGGTGGCTTCACCAACGATGGGATCTTTGTGTGAGCCAATAGTGTTGCTTTCCATACAACATCAAGCCCTTCACAGATGAGGTATTATGTGGTGTTGCTCCCCTTGATGTTTGTGATTTGTTATTAGTCCAACCATACTTGTGGAAATGACATGCTGTGTATGAATCAAGGCCTCGTGCTGTTATTGTTACTTTGAAAAATATGTTGAACAAGATACCAGAGCTAGCATGCCTACTTCCATCTCTTTAGTTACTGCAAAAGAATGCAGTAAGCTCATTTCCAAAACTAGAAAATTTTTCTTTCCTGATGATATGCCCTTAGGGAAGGAAGAGTGTCATGGCCACAACCTCTAGACAAGGCCTCTCCACACGACAACTACGGATGGTCAAGGTCATGGAGGAGTACGAGGAAATCTTCACCTCCTTGCAAGGGTTCCTTTGCACTGCCAGGTCAAGTAGTCAATCAAACTGACCCCAAGTGCACCACTGCCCAATGGACCAATCTATTGGCGATCCATTCTAGAGAATGATGAAATCAAGAGGTAGATTCAGGAGCTATTGTAGAAAGGTCACATCTGATAGAGTTCATCACCTTGTGGGAGCCTAATCGTGTTGGTACAGAAGAAGGATGGGACTTGGAGACTCTGTATTGACTATCGGGCACTAAACAAGATCATTATCTAGAATAGGTACCTAATCCCATGGATTGATGGCCTTCTAGACGAGTTGGAGGGGAGAAATATTTCATCAAGATTGACTTGAAGTTAGGATATCACCAGGTACCAATTGAACCCTCTGATGTGTGGAAGACTACCTTCAAAGCCAAGGAGGGCCTTTTCAAATGGTTGGTTATGCCTTTTGGGTTAAAAAATGCTCCTGCAACCTTCATGAGGTTGATGGATGAAATCTTGTGGTCTTTCACCAACTAATTTGTAGTGGTATACTTGCATGACATCCCAATCTTTAGCAAGAGTTGGGAAGAGTACCTCCACCACATCTAACAGGTTCTCCAAACACGAGGACAACACAAGCTATGTGCCAATTTGGAGAAATGCACTTTTGGCATGACCCAAGTTTAGTATTTGGGATACATTATTGATGAATGTGGGGTGCATGTGGATCCAGTGAAGGTCCAAGTAATTTGAGATTGGCCATCTCCAACCACTTTGATAGAGCTCTACAATGTTGTGGGTCTTACCCATTTCTACCACAGGGTCGTGTTGGGATTTTCTCATATCACTTGGCCCTTGAGTCAAGTCACCAAGGGAGGAGCGAAAGAAAAAATCTTTTGGTCTGAATGTCAACAGAAGGAATTCCTAGAGTTGAAATATTTCTTTTGCTCGGCACCAATGCTTGCATAATAGACTTGCAACAATCATTTGAGGTTGATACAGATTCCTTTGACTATGATATTGGGGCAGTCCTTACCCAACACAGGCATCTAGTGCCATATCACAGTGAGACACTTTCAAACATAGTATAGAAGTATCCTACTTATGACAAAGATATTTATAGCACTATGCAAGCCTACTAGAAATAAAAGCATTACATTTTTGGAAACAAAAAGGTCATCCACACAGACCACCAGCCCTTGCAATTCATAAATCCGCAAGGGAAGTAGGAAAATGATTACCATTACTAGTGGTCCACATACCTGCATCAGTTCCATTTGAATATCAAGAATAAGAATTGAAGGACCAATAATGTTGTAGATTGTCTCTTTCGATCACCAATCATAGCGTTAACCATCGTGCTCAACTTTTGTGGGTACAAGACTTCTGATTGGCCACTTCTCTACAAAAGCAACCCAAAATTTGACCACACATACCAGACATTCTTGGAGGGTTAGCATGTTCTAGATTTTCACCTCCAAGATACCCTGTTATGCCACTTGGGTCACCTTTATGTTCCTTCAAGTGAGCGTGCCAAGATGATTTCAGAACTGCACTACTGTCGGGTTGTTGGGAATTTTGATGTAGAGAAAATGGTCTCATTACTGTAGAAGTATTTCTATTGGCCGAATCTTTGACAAGATGTCGAGAAGTACATTAGATCCTTCACTACCTGTGCCATTGCCAAACTGGCCATAAAGAATAAATTCCTCTATACTCTGTTGCCAAAATGACTATGTTTCTGTGGTTGTCGATAGGTTCTCAAAGATGGCCATTATGTCGATTTCTAAGAAGAATATCACACTAGAAGCCACTACTAAACTCTTCTTTGAACAAGTGTGGGTACACTTTGGGATACCACAGTCTATCATCTCGAATCAAGACAACAGTTCCCTCAGTACATTTCGGTCTAGTCTCTGGTCAATGCTGGACACCAAACTCACTAAGTCCATAGCCTTCCATCCCTAAACTGATGGCTAGGTAGAGATTGTCAACAGGATGATTGTACACATTCTGCTCATGTACAACACAAAGAATCCACGCACATGGGATAAGACACTCCCCTATGTTCAACAAAGTTATAATCGGGCTCTCCATAGCTTGATTGGACACAACACTTTTTAGGTGGGCTTGGGATTCCAACCATTATGTCCCATTGATGTCACCATGCCATTTGCAATTACTCATGTGGATTTGACTCATGTTTAGTCCGAAACAGATAGGGCAAACAACTTCATTGAGAACATCCAACATATCCACGATCAGGTCCACAAAATTATGGAGAAATCAAATGCCAAGTATAAGAAACGACATGATCAACATTGGGTGCCACACAAGTTTCAGGTGCGCAACAAAGTCTGGTTGCATTTGCAAAAGGAATGGCTTATCGAAACCTATCAGAAACTCAAACCACTTTGATGTGGTCCTTACACCATTACCGAGGTTGTGGGAGATAATTCATTTGAGCTCAGCATTTCCCCATTCCTTGTCCTACACCTGGTGTTCAATGTGGACCGCCTTCAGCCATACTTTCCACCATTACAAGACACATCCAATATTTGCAGAACAACCCACACCAACAGAGTTAAATCCAGATTGAATGGAACAAGCTTTAACTGATCAGATCATGGACATGGAGATCAAGCACATTTTCCAATAGAAGATCCAACTATATCGAGTTGTCAAAGTAGGGAAACTCCTTTGCTAGGGCAAGTGGCTCACGAGGGACCAAGTTCAGTAGAAATTTCCTCATCTCATGGAGGAACTCAACACAATGGGGACCATTTCTTCCTCAGGGTGGAGGAATGATCTACGTGGATATTGGTGGCCACCTGCCAATTCCACTTGGACCCCCACCATTGTTTCTTTCATTTTTTTTCCATAATTGTAGCATAGTTTACTATTTTTAGCCGTTTTTGAGGTCCTAAACTTCCAGAGCCATTTTGAGGCCCTAAACAATGTTTTTTTGGCAACCAATAATTTTTTATTAAAATCATCTTTTCTATCGTAGTCCTCGAAGAGATCTTTCTGGAGAAATCAAATGCCAAGTACAAGCAGCGACATGATCAACATTGGGTGCCACACAAGTTTCAGGTGGCAACAAAGTCTGGTTGCGTTTGCAAAAGGAACGCCTTATCGGAACCTATCAGAAACTCAAAACACTTTGATATGGTCCTTACACCATTACCGATGTTGTGGGAGATAATGCATTTGAGCTCAGCATTTCCCCATTCCTTGGCCTGCACCTAGCGTTCAATGTGGACCACCTTCAGCCATACTTTCCACCAGTACAAGACACATCCGACATTTGCAGAATAACCCACACCAACAGAGTTAAATCCAGATTGCATGGAACAAGTTGTAACTGATCAAATCATGAACATGCAGATCAAGCACACTTTCTAGTAGAAGATCCAACTGTATCGAGTTGTCAAAGCAGGCTAACTCCTTTGCTAGGGCAAGTGGCTCATGAGGGACCAAGTTCAACAGAAATTTCCTCATCTCATGGAGGAACTCAATGCAATGGGGACCATTTCTTCCTCAGGGAGGAGGAATGATCTAGGTGAATATTGGTGGTCACATGCCAATTGCACTTGGACCCCCACCATTGTTTCTTTCAATTTTTTTTTTGTTTCCATAATTGTAGCATAGTTTACTATTTTTAGCAGTTTTTCAGGTCCTAAACTTCTAGAGCCATTTTGAGGCCCTAAACAACGTTTTTTTAGCAATCTACTGCCAATAATTTTTTTTTTTTAATTATCTTTTCTATCATGCCCAACAAACGGAGATAATATGACCAAGTCACGACCCCGGGAAGTTGGCTCTCCAACTAACCCCAATGGGGCCCATAAAATCTTGGCGCTACATCTCCTTGGGTTAATTTTTTGGTTGTTTATGGTTTTCTCTTATTGTTAAATAATAAAAAAAGCTCATTGAGCCTCATTTTAGGGAAGCTCAGAGGCATGTAGCCGCCACATCTCTTCTCAGGGATAAGCTACCATCACCCGAGCCAGTTTATTTCTATTTTTGTTAGTAGGCATATTCCAGTATTTTACATTAATTAAATGAAGTATTATTTTTGTTGCATCTCTGTATTTATGGTTATATATGTAATTTGTTGCGTTCCTGTTTAAATATGAATCATTATACCTTTAGGAGAGAGGAGGGGTGATGTAAGGCCTTAGTCCCAGAGTTGCAAAGATTTGGGAAGGATCCATAGGGGAGTAGAAACAGTCGAATTATACTCATCTCATGGATCATTACCCTTTCTATAGGGGACAATAGTATTCAATAGGAAGAGAATTAGTGTCATTTGATGCAGTTAGATCTTAGGAAATAGTTGCAAGCTAGTAGAAGTCAAAGACTGAGGAGACTATTGCAGCTCAAATACATAAATGATTCAATATTTTGGGTGCTTCTTGGTTGCAATTTTGTACTAGCAACAAAAAAAGTGAGAGGGAATTGTCTTACAATACATTCCTACAAGAGCATGATTGGGCTTGTGCAGAACCATTTTATTGCTAATAGGTAGTGCTAAAAATTATAGCAAGAAAAGGCTTTCCTTGGATTTTCCTTATTTAAATGGAGAAATTTGTTTTCCACATCAGCAGGATGACTTGGATTGCAATTATCTAAAGTGGCACAACCTTGTCTACTAGTGAATTTATTAAATTAGATTTTGTAGACTAGAAGTAGGGTTCTGCATGAGTTGATTGCTAAGATCTATTAATCTAGTTGAGTTAATTTTAGTTGAACTTAGTTAACTGAGCTCTACTCATTAGTTGAGTCAGTTTAATGTTATTTGATTAGTTATCATTATTGTTAACTCACTGTTCTCTTAGTCAAATATTTAATCAGCTAAAAATATACAGGTTCATGCATGGAATTAGTCATGTCAGTTGAAGTTCAATTATATAGTTATGACTATGGTTAACTCACTGATCTCTTAGTTAGCTAATCAATTTACTAAAAATAGACCGAGTCATGCATGGAATTTCAATTGCCTAGTTGAGTGGAGGGAAAAGGCATAATTGTATTTATTATCGTACACTATTGATTGTACAAAGTTGGTATGTAGAAGATGAGCTAATTTCCTTAGAATCATGCAAGGAAATAGGACTGAATGTAGGAACACGAGTACTGCAACGACGAGTGCAGGAATGAAATCACAGGAAGTGCAAGTTTAGGCTTATTATATTCCAGAGTAATCTCAAAAGGTGGAGATCAATATCGCAGTACAGGTTGAGCATCAAAGATTGAAGCTGTAATTGTAATAGACCAATTGTCTCATCTCATATAATACAAATAGAGGAGGGTATTTTCCTAGTTGGGTTCCTTAGTTAAAATATTGTGTTCATTGTGATTGAATGATTTCATGTGTCCCTATTGTATGTTTTCCCTTCCACCGATTGAGTACAAGAAATTTGTCTGTTATGAGTTTAGTTCAATTTCATTAATAGTAGCAAATTTCCTACAATTTCTACAAATTTGAGTTGCTAAATGATGTTGTTTGGTGTAAAACCTCCCTTACATAAGTGTTAGACATCACACCATTTTTATACACTCGATGAAATTTCCAATGGTGCAATAATAACATTAATAAAAAAATTTATCCAAAAGGCCTTCCTTTAAGAATTTGACCTACCATGTTTAGAAGACACAGTATGAGTGCATTGTGCACCATTCATGAGGGCCTAGATAAGTGGTGACTATGAATGAAGTACATATGGCTCAACTTTGTAACTATATTTGAGAGTTGAAGAAGTCAAACATTACCGCTAGTTTTCCATTGGTCTATGTGAAGACCAGACCACTAGTTGGAGAGGGTGTTACATTGTATTCACTTGTATCTTGATCCATATTAGCAAAGAAATTGAGAGTGTGAGTGAGATAAAATAATATATTTATTTATTGTTATGTAGTAAATGAAAAAGCCACATGTGTTAGGAAAATCCAAGAGAGTGTCTTCTCCTCTATGCATACATATTTATATTTCAAATAGGGAAGAGAGCAAAGCATTGGCACCTTCTAATTTGGTTTTCTACCATAAAGGATTCCCATAGAAAACGTTTTTTTTCATAATGGTGTTGGGAAACATACTTAGAGTGGTGAGGTTAAGGGGGAATCAATATTTCACTTCTCTTTAACTTTTATTTTCATATACAAAAAATTTTACATTGCTATTCTTAAAGAAGCATGTGTATGTACGTGACCTCAAAGAAAGAAAATAATGTACATGCAATTTACTATTTTTTCATGTGTTCCATCACATGATTTCCTTTAACTATTCCATTAGTAAATAAATAACTTTTCAGGATGTAAAGATTTGAAAAATGATAGTATATAAGTAACATACATAAAACACTAATATTTTTTGTGGAAACCCACTGTGGGAGAAAACCATCATTGTCATTATCTTTTTCTTCTTTCTTATTATATAAAGAAAATATTCATCAAATTTTTGTATTAATCCATACTCTTACCAATGTGCAAGAACCCACCTACAAGAGGCTACAACCTCATAATCTTGTTTATCGATACTATAAAAAGGGAGCTCCTACTCCTTCACCTAAGGTTGCAACCCTCAGCTTCTTGTGGACCACTCTTTAGAATCTATTAGATTTTATCGACCTATCAATCATAAAACAACCTGTAGGCTGCCTTTCATCACATTTTCAAATTGGATCCATACCAACTTGTTGTAGCACCTACAACCACCCTCCAAAAATTTTCCTATGCTTTGATTTTGGAGACTCCCTTCTTAACCATAGCAGGTCATCTCTCACTAGTCCTAGTATTCATGCTTCGATTGAGACCTATATTTTAATTTTATCTTGTGGTTGTTCACTTAGATGATTATTCTAAGTCATAATTTGATCTCCCAACTTGGTCTCACAACAGTTCTAGGCTTTCCCCCAAAATTTACACAATCCTTGAGAGTAGGCAACAATGATGATAGGAATTGCATAGTCCTGACTGCCAGTGATCCTTGAGCTCAAAAACTACACAATGATGGGAAGAATCCTAACACTTAGCCCAAAAATTGTGCAACCCTCACTAAGCTCAAAAAATTCGCAGTGCACTAAGTCGAAACGTTGCCCAATTCCACAAAATTATATAGCCTTTCCTAGTAGTGTGCATAGCATGTTTCCTTGGAAAAAGAAAAAAGGTAAAAAAAATCCCCAAAAAATATGGATCTATTTTTATTATCCCGAAAGAGGAACTTTCACTATTTTTAGAAACTTCTACCAAGTGTCACTTTTTGTTTGATTTTAGGCATGCACATCCAAAATAGTAATTTATCCAAATCTATTTAATCGATGCTTCTAGAGATAATTTTCACATTCGATCATTGAGCCATAACATTCATAAGGGGATCAAGGAACCTTTCGTGCGATAGTCGTCGCTTTTTTGGGTGAGTTTTTCTTTTTTCATTTTTTGTTGCTTTTCTATCTCTTTTTGTTGTTTGCCTTATGCGAGTGTTGTTTCACTTGTTTTTATTCATGGTTGTTGGTGTTTTAACTTGTAGAAGTGTTTCTTTAAGTTTTAGATTACCTTTGCCAAGTGTCACATAAGTTTTCTTGTTTTCCAACCAATGGTCACTGTTGCGGTGACTCTCCTCAAATACATTGTTTTCCTTCCATTTGATTAATTATTGCACTTGCTTCACATGAATTTCCTTCACCTAGTCATACATGCATTCATCTCTAGACTATCTCTCCATCTGCTCTTTTTCCACACTTCCCTTGGGAAGATATACATTCTCCTTTGTCAGTTTTTAATTTTCTAAGCTAGCATTGTGCAATCCTAAGGCTCAAGCCACAATTGCCACATTTGGACTTTCCCAATGCGTAATCCAAGCTGGTTCCAACCATGCAATACACAGCTCCAGGACCAATCCTTCCATTCTTGGCTAGTGAGACTACGTAATGCACAATCTCTCCTAGGTCTTTGCCCAGGCTGAATTACGCTTTGTGCAGTCTCAATTATCAAGCTCCCATCTGGATACTGGGACTATGTATTCCAAAATTCCCACAAGTAGCCAGTCCCTCCTATCAAGGAAAACTACGCAATCCTCCTCATCTAGTGTCCAGTTTTCTTCTTGAACTTTCCTTGTAATTTTTTTCTTAAGACTGACATTTGCTTTCCATGAGTGTCCATTTTGTCCCACATGTAAAACGATTGTTGACAACATCTCCAACAGTCATAGTTTCCATGTGATCTAAGATAGATGCATCAAAGTAAGCCATTTAGAGCACTACTAGGGAAGAAGTTGAGAAACCTTCAGTTGATTTTCTAGTGTATGCAAATACTCACCTGTTTATAGAGAAAGGATCATCACTGACATGGAAGTAGATTAATTGTGATATTGCAAAGGACTTTGAAGCAAGATTAGAGGACTAACATGTTTATCTCAGCATCCAGTAGTAAATTCTATATAAGGTTTCATGGAGATATCAAGCCTCCCATGTGTAGATATCATTAGGTAGATTGTCTCACACATGGATGAGAAAACAATGATATTGATCACTTCAAGTAGGAAGAATCTTTCCACCATCCTGGAAGAATAATTTCAACAAACGTATCACTTTCCTGAGTCTGTGGACTGCATGGACTCACACTTCCATGCAACTGAAAACTATGTGAACACAAGGGACATTTTTCGTATCTTGGCTTAAAGAGCCATCGAGGTTTTGACAGATACACACCCATGTGTACAAGACAAAGTCCCTCAGGGAGGCTTACCAACTCTTGCTTATATTTACTTGCACAATCCATGGTCAAGAGAGCACTAAAACCTTTCCTCAAGGGTGGGCATTCTTATAGGACTAGTTGGTGAATTATGGGCAGCTATTCAACTGGTTGTATATGTTGGCTAATCAATTGAAGGCCCATGTACCACAGGCTTGGAATCTACCTAAGGGTGAGCAAGCAATTTTTTATATGTATTCATACTAACTAGATGCAATCTGTGTAGAACATAAGTTCCCTAGCATGAACTAGACACTGACACCATAGAGACTTCTGTGTACATCCATTGCAAGTTTATTTTAGAATGCAATTATTGAGGAGTAGTGGCACAGTTTACTAACCACTTCATCATCGCGCTATACGAGCTTAGCTTTGAATAAGATCCACCTTGCATGTTAGGAGAAGTAAGGGATGTGATATTAGACATTGGAGATTCGTATGCCTCACGAGGTGGCACCTTCATTAGGGTATTTGGCGGAGAGAAGACTTTGCATGTCTTACCAAGGTATGCCACTAAAAACTAATCATGTTCAAAGTAACATACCATCTCAGTATAGGGCTATCAACAACACTACACATGAAGAAGAAAGCACCATGGCCCACTCTTTCTTTGTAGATTAGATTATACGAGATAAAGAACTTGAAAGTCGCAGATGTTGAGGTTAATGAAATAGTGAAATTCAAATTTGTCACTAAAGACTTTAATCCGTATGATCCCTACAACATTTTCAAGGACCACTATACGAGAGTTCACTTTCCATGGATCAGTAGGGAATTTCATTAGACATAAGAGGAGCCTTGGAGGTACTACTACAATTCCTCCAGAATTATTGATCTGGTTATTTTAGCAAGGGCTTCATAGGCTCCTTCATAGACAACAACAACTCTAAAAGAAGAAAAAACAGAAAGAAATAATCCCTTGCAGGAAAAGGGGAAGAGGAAGATTTTTGAAGGCTACAGGGCGAACAAATATGCAAAATGAAAGAAAATCCTCCTCTCATGAATGCAATGTTGGTAGTAGAAGCAAAGAGGAAGCAATGGATGTAGAGAGAAAATCATAGAAAGAGAGAAAAGAGAAGGTTGTGGGAAGAAGAACGGATGTGGCAAGAGACACATAAGAAGATGAAGGAAGGAAAAGTGATGAGTTGGAACAAAGAAGAAAAGAAGTAGAAGCAAGAAGGAAAACATAGGCAAGGTGCAATGACAAAGGAAACAATGTCAATGCAGATTGAAGAATTGGAATGTAACAATCCTATTTAAAATTCCGTGTGAAATATATATAAGGCCACAGATTATGGGAAATGTATTCCAAGGCAAATTGTGGGGGAAATATCCTAATGGGTGTTGATTAAGTTTATTATGGCTAAACGAAATTGGAAAAGACAATGGAAAAGGTTTTGGAAAGGCATGAGGAATTGATTTGCATTTTATTTAGGAAAATAATTGAAGTTAGAGAAAAGGAGGCTTTAAGATCACAAGTTGCATGTGTGGAGTAAAATGAATGAAAATAATGGAAAATAAAAAAAATAGCAGCCTCATTAGTAAGGCTTATGGGTATTAGTGCAAAGAGTTGATCAGTTTAATTTTGGAGCTCTCTCATTATTCTTTCTCTCTCTCATACTCTTGGAAACTTAGAGTTTTCTTGGATAACTCATGAAAGATGTGGAATACTTGGATTTTTGGACAGAAAAGGCAAAGGATATTGTGTCCATGTCATACATGTAGTGTTGTGGGCATGTGGTACTAAGTATGTGCATTGTATAGGTGCATGTATTGTGTGGTTTTGTACATAAGTTATAGATGTATTGTTTTATGTTTACACTAGGTGTAGGTGTATGTATTATGTTATGCACTTGATCCAGATATTGGAGGGAAGTCCCCAAGATCTAAAAAATTGAAATGGTTCTTAGGGGGAGAACCCCAAGATTTGAAAATTTGAAATGGAAGAAGGAAAGTGGAGAATACACAGTAAACAAAACCACAAAAAACATTTTGTTTATTGAAACAGATAATATTGTAAATAATACATTGTGGCGGATAATTTATCCTTTTACAAAATGTGATTTCTTACTTATAGCCTTTTCAGTTACAATACCATGGGAAAATTCCATGGGTGAATGAATACCATGGGTTGATGTCATAATACCATGGGAAAATACGATGGGTGAATGAATACCATTGTTCGATGACACTTACAATACCATGGGTGGATGCCACTTACAATACCATGGGTAAATTCCATGGGTGGATGAATACGTTGGGTTGATGCCATTTTCTATTCGGATCATTCTGCCCTCCTTAAGAAGCAATGGTCCCCATTGTGTGAAACTCCCTCCTATGAAAACTTTGTTGAATATGAATAACCACTTAAGGGAAGGGTTTTATGTGGTTAACCCATAACCATCATGAATGAAGATCTGAGGATAGACATACCCTGTAATGCTTGTGACTAACTGTGATACTGACAGTGTGTGGCCTAGAAAATGGATTTCGATGAAGTGTGGGTTTGTGGATGACCCATAACCATGATGTCGATTTAGGATGAAGTAGCAGGTGCGTACATAGCCTAGGGTGGGAGGGAACGTCTCCAAAGCGAAACTGCCCTAAATGATGCTACATATTTAAAATGGACATAACTCAGTCAATACAACCAAAATATTTATTATAACATTCTTTTGACAATAGAATGAACATTCCGCATCTTCCCATGTGTTGGAAATCCTTATCTGGACACTTGGGAATCTCATATTTGTGTTGCAACTATTTCTTCATCATCAAAAATATGAAAAAGTAGCTGATTTTAAATCAGCGATATCTCCCACATCCGAGCTTCAATTCGAAATAATTTTTTTATTTTTTTTTTAATTGGGTGATTATTCAAGAGGAGCTCAGATCTACAATAATTGTTCTGAAATTATGCACAAAAACTTCAAAAAATGATATAAGATTCACCATCCATGAATTGTCATCTGAAAATTTCTACAATACAACTGATTTTAAATTAGCGATATCTCCCTCATACGAACTCCTGTTCAGCCATTTTTGTTTTAAAATTTGGGAATTTTTTCGCAAAGAATCGAGATCTAAAATTTATTTTTATAAATTTTGAATGAAAAGTTTCAGATGTAATATGAAATCTCATTTCTAAAAACAAAATCCCACAAAAAGATAAAAAACAAATTCTTCCCATTGTGGAGGTCGTAGCACGTGCATGAAGTTTGTTGAGGATTGCTGCAAAAAATTGAAACTGAGATATACGTAAAACCCTCATTCCCATGGAAAGATAACCTGAATCTAATACAACTAATCCAGATCTTAGCGGGAGTTCCCCAAGATCAAAAAAAATGAAATGGATCTTAGGGGGATGCCCCCAAGATCTGAAAATTTGAAATAGAAGAAGAAAAGTGGAGAACACCTAGTAAACAAAATGACATTTTTTTTATATAATTAAAATAGATAATACTATAAAGGCTACATTGTGGTGAAAAATCTTTCCTTTTGCAAAATGTGACTTATTACTTATAGCTTTCGATTACAATACCATAGGTAAATTGCATGGGTGAATGAATACCATGGGTGGATGTCACAATACCGTGGGCAAGTGACATGGGTGAATGAAACGATGTGTGGATGTCACAATACAATGGCCAAATGCCATGGGTGAATGAATACTATGGGTCATGCCACTTACAATACATTGGGTGGATATATACCATGGGTGGATGCCACTTACAATACCATGGGTAAATTCCATGGGTGGATGAATACCATGGGCCGATGCCATTTTCTATTTGGATGAGCATTAGATGTAGGCATATGTATTCTATTGTGTACACTAGGTGTAGGTGTATGTGTTGCATTTAAAGTGTAGGTGTATGTATTGTGTTATGCATTGGATGTAGGTGTATGTATTATATTGTATACACTAGGTTTAAGGGTATGTGTTTTATGTCAAGTGCAGGTGCATGTATTGCATGGACTTGTATGTCATATGTGGTCATATATGCATGATGCACACTATGTACATGTGTAACTGGTAGAGGAGAAGGCACTAGGTGTTTGTCGAGTGTGGCAATCGATCTGATGTTCATACGAAATAAGAATGAAGGCATAAGAAATGTTCGATGAAAGGATACATATTGATATATTATTTCAGTTTTATTATGGATGTGATTTATGATTCTAGTATATGATGATTTCATGTGAATTATGTTTTTTTTTATGATATTTACATGTGATTTATGATTTTGATGGTTATGTTTTGAGCTAACCTGATGTGATATTTTTATACATGTTGATTTGGTCTAATATGTTAGTTTGACTTGTTGTGATAGGAAGTCAACATGATTACTGTTGTACCTTATTAACGAGCTACCAATGAGGTATGATTTGAATTGATTTCAATTTGTTTTTAATGTAATGGAAATTATGTCCTTGGTATGGGAATATATGAACATTCTCCGCTAGGTGATTGAAATTGACTGCAAGAATTTACAACAACAAAAGGAATTGGAAAACGTTGTAGTATGCTAGTAAATTGTTTAAGAACAAGGCCATTGTGGGACATTAGTACCCAATAATGTCCATTGATTTCGATGAGCAAGTTATGGCTGTTATGATGGTTTTGAGGTAGGGATATGCCTTGTTTTTTGTACCTTTCGATGCGAAGAAGACTTTGCAAGGGATGGACTTCCCAAGATGGGGGTGCTAGCAGAAATTGGAAGGATTTGACCTTATTGCCTAAGGGATTATGTCACAGAAAAGGGAAGATAGGGGATGGTTTTGTTTTCTTCATTATAATTGCTAGATGGAATCAAATGCACATTGGGAGTGCACCCTGGAACAATGAGCTGGTAACTGTTCACTGAGAGCACAAGTGGTACAGGATCATAGCACTAGAGATTGGATGAAACATTGACTGTGGATGTTGATTCTGGGCTTCTAAGGAAGTAGGTGAACCCTGGTATTACTTTGAGGGTGGAAGTGTGAGGCTCAGGATTCCCTTGTTATGGGTGCAGACATTGTATCCTTTTATTTGTTGGTTGGGAAAATGTGCATATGTCTATATGTGTGTATTATTGTAAATACTATATCGAGATGGATTTATAAAGCTCCATAGACAACATGGTTATTTGTTGGTTGAACCAAATTTGTATGTGTATATGTGGTTATTGTAAATATCATAATGAGATGTGTTATAAAGCTCCATTGAATTGTATGTTTTTCATGTTTCAATAATGGTTATTGTAAATACTTCAACGAGCTATGTTATAAAGTTGCATGGGTCGTACATTTTGTTTTCAGTGGTGTTTTTGGTTATATGTGTTATTGAACACTGAGGATGGTGTTCCCCTGAGGGTTGTAGCTTAGCCTCTGTCTGTGTATATGTATGACTTATTACGTGTTAATGATAAGAAGTAAAAGTATGCATGATCATGTTATGAGTATGTTTTTGATGTTTAAAAGAATAGATTTAACTTATTTTGAAAAAGATAGAGTGGGGTTGGATAAGAACACTGGAATCCTTATTTTCATATGAAAAATCTTATAACTAAGTTCTTATTACATGCTATATGCCATAATGAACAAGTGGCTTAAAATGCTGATGTTATATTTTGTTTAAGTATGGTTATGATATACAAATATGCCATGAAGAATTGATCCTATGCTATGTTGCATATGACTATTAGAAATTGTTGCCCTGATATTGAGAATGACGATGATGTGTGATGAAGTCATGATAAACATAAGTATTGTTTAAACTCATGCTACCATCATATATACCAATCCACAAATTGGTTGTGATTTTATATTCATGATAAGATGATACTCTGGGGGAGCATATCTGGCATATGGTTACCAGAAATTACTTTGTTATGTTGCATCAAGAAGTGTTAAAGTGGGAAATTAACATGTTTATTAATATTAAAATGTTATTATAGATGGTAAAAATTACAAACTTTAAACTATGGATAAAGACTCTTATGTGGATACAATGACATGATTGAAATGAGATTCTTATAATAGAATAATTAAATAATTGATAGTCATGGAAAATAATGGTCATCAGATTAAGACATCTCGTTAGCAAGTAATGCGTATAGTAGAAGAATATGAATTATGCATTGGCAAGCATGACTTGCATGTAGGGCTCATTGTGGGATGTAATGCATTGCATGGACATGCCTTAGTATGTGAAGGAATAAAAAATTCTCACAACTAAACTATGATAAAATCAAAGAAGAATTTACTATATATGTGGGAGAATCTAGGGTGTAATTGGTTTTGGATAAGAAATCCAAGATTAAAATATGATGCCTTAATAATCCTTAAATGAATATATGAGAATGATAGAAACTAATTATTACACCAATGACAAATATACAAGTTGTTGGATTGTTATAGTATGGGGAAGAGAGACACCCTGGAAAACTCTAATGAAATAAGATCCTAAGAAGGGATGGGAGACTTGAAAGACAATTTTTTATATCTAATATGAGACTAAGTACTTTAAAATTGTCTTTTAAGTTAAATGTGACTATATTGATTAATGCACATGCAAGGGATGATGAAATTAGCCTTGGGTATGCGTTTTCAATAAATGAATCATTTTAATAAGAAAACGAAATAAATACACCTTCATGAAGGAAACAAAAAACTTATCAAAAAATTATGCATAGTTAAACATGCATAGGTTGGAATCCATGGGATTCAGGTTGAATAAAGTAAGAGTCATAAAGTTCATGATACTCTAACATAAACCAAGAATGAGATTTTTCAAGTGGGTGTGAAAATATGATACAACCTATTGTAAAGATCATATATTAATAATGATGGTATGATAAGAAGGATAGTGAATTCACATCAAAATTACACCTAGTATACACACATTATGGAAATCTAGAAGCAATTCTTATGCTCCTTCAGAAAATGCATCTTAGTTAGTAAGCAGAAAATGGCTAAAGAAAAAAAGATTTTACATAATTACCGCTGACACTGATCTAAAAATCTAATGTTAGCATAACACATGCATGCAATAAGATAGTGAGGATAACTGATCTCTTGGTATTAAGTATTTCAAGTGGTGAATAGTTAGCTTTCAGTAATAACTCATATTTGACAGATGTTTGCATGTCCATACTGTTTAGTCAATGATGTTTAGACCTACATGAAACTTATCATAACCAACAAAGGTGTTGGAAGATGGAAAGCATATGAAATTATTTTTTAAAGTGTGGGACATTGGTTAGGTACCAAACAGATCTATTCTTGGTTCAAGAGAAGCCAAGAAGTTTGATATACTTTAAATATCTATGATAGACTTAGTATTATAGTGAATAATCCACTTAATGGTATATTCCACTCTTGTTAAAAAATAGTACAGGCGACATATTTAATCCCAAAACTAAAAGTTATGTGTATGATTGAGTGATAGTGGGCATGATCACTATTATCTATTATTAGATGGATATTGTTGCAACCACATGACATAGGAAAATTATTGCTAAATAATGGCACGTGAACAATATGACATAAAAATAAAATAAAAAATTCATTGGTTTTAGAAATGAAACATGTTCATGAAAATTCCTTATAAATTGAGAACAATTGTTCTACTTACCATAAATACATGAAGGAATTTTTTACATACTACTAACATGATTAAAAATATGTGGATAAGTCCATGTCATCCAGGTGATGTTATGCATATTCGTAGGATATGTTGTAATACAGATTGTACTATGTATAAGCAGTACATATGGTACCAATATAAAAATGTGTATGGCATGATTAAACACTATATGTATAGCTCTGTGTGTAATGCACCTTATATGCAAGTATGCATGAAGACCATGGGTGGGTGTCTGGCAGAGCAATCGGCCTGGAGGTTGCATAGAAGAAGGAAAATAAAAAGACACTCAAGGATAAGTAACTTTGGTTTATTTTTAGTTGTGTACATATGATTATGATGATTGTATATGAGATAACCTGTTGTGATATGGTATGCATATTGAGTTGGCAGATATGCCAGTTGACTTGTTGAAAGAAGAGGAGCTACAAAAAGAAAGTGCTCGTCAAGGAAAAAAAGGCTTGGAAGGATGCAAGGAGAGAACATGCATTGTTCAAATAAAATGCATAATGAGAAATATAAGCCAGAGTTTCTTTAGGAGTATCGTTTATCAAGATATTGATTATGGTAAACTTAGTTGAATTTTTGCATCTAAAATTTCTTACAAATTGTTTGAAACCAATGTTACAGGTATCTATGGAGGGAGAGGTGTTGGGAGCAGTCCTTGTAACTAATATATATATATTGGTAGATTTGCATCAGATGGCAAGGCCATAGAAGTTTTGGGTTGAGATACAGCTACCTGTGAATGAGGATGCAATAACACACTGAGGACAATGCAAAATTTAAGGGGGGGTGTATGTAACACCCCTCCCTTGTGTGTTAGACTATTGTAAACCCTAAGTTTAGAAAAGCTAAGTGTGATGTATAATAGGGAAAGCAAGTATATATTAAAAAAATTAATAAATAAATCACTTGGAAAAGTGATACACCAAGAGATGAGATTCTTGCCAAATCCCATTAAGGAATGGGATAGGAATAAATATTTCATGATAACCTTCCATGTGTGATTGTAGATATCTTGAATGGATTGGAGATAAATTTCCATCGGATGGATTGGAGATAGATATCCATCAAGGAAGAAACAGAAAAGCCTTGTGGGAGATAAAGGCAAGATTTTGTGAGGAAATTCCTCGTGGGAGATAAAGGCGATCTTTTCCAACAAAGGCCTAGGAAAATGGGAAAAATTCATAAAAGCGGGATGCCACTAATGGAAACTATATCATGAAAGAGAATATTAAATACCCATTGCATAGATCAATTCGAGGCAGTTGGTCCATGGAATGAACCTCAACTTGGGGGAATTAGAGGTGATTCGTGGTTGGGCGGTGGTGCTCCGCTCTCCAAGTGATGTTTTAGTGGGATTCATTTGCGTAAAATGTTTTGTATGATGTTTTCTTCCCTCTTTGTTTCAAATTCATTTAGCTTATGAAATAAATTACATGAGTTTTCTAGCTATGAGGATTATTGAAGGAGTCACATGTGACTGTTATACATGAGTAAATTTGTCTATGTTCATGGCAACTATGACATAATGTTATACAGATGCATGTGACAATTTTGGCATGGCAATGAGATTATAATTCAAGTTATTAAAGAATCAATGTGTAGATCTTATGTAGTATTGGTATATCCAATCTCTCGTTAAGGTAAATAGTCATGCTTGAGCTACTTTGTAAAATGGTTAAAAGCAGTTAAGGCTCGTCAGTATAAACTAAGACGCAAATTATCTAGGCTATGCAGTTTCAGTGAGGGTATCTGCTACAACTCTTTGTGCATAACATATATGGAAACATCCATTCGATTTGGAGAAAGATAATTACAGGGTATTTATGTTAATTATTTCATTAATGTTTCTATGAAATTAACTTTATGAGATGGTCGTATATAGATTAATGTGTGAGATAACTAATGGCATGAGATGTTGACGCATGCAAACCGGTTAGGCGATAATGTTACTAAATGATATAATCAATGGTTCAATATTTTCTAAGCCATCCATGTCAAAAGAATTGTATTTCTAAGCCATGCTGGTCTAACTACTTTTACATGTTGCATCAAAGTTATATCACTAAACCCTATAACTATGCATGTAGGATTATGATCATGATTCCTAGCCATGTTGCCATGCTGGTTATCATAATCTCAAAGCAGTGTTTAATTAATGATTATATGGGGTTTCAAATACTTGAATGAGGTTGCCAAAGGGTGTTGCTGACTGCATCCTATAATTAAACTCTCTCTCCCAATTGTGAAGTATGACAAAATATTGATTTTCCTATAGATGGACCTAAGATTCCACATCATGGATCCACCTATGTTGTTGTTAAATGGATAAGGCTATGGGCTATCTTATATAAAGAATAAAAATTATATAATTACAAACTAAATATACTCCCGGTAGGGGTTGAATCTTAACTATAGTTGAGGGAAAATTTCCAAAATAAGGAGCCTAGTAGCTAATTCTCAAGGTAGTCTCAAGAGGTATGTTACATTATATTCATACTAAATTCCAATATATCTTTCAATATGCATTTATATAAAAGAATCATACTTGCTTGAGTTATATAAAATAATTAGGCATGGTCTATATTGAAATTGGCCTCGAGGAATGTATATTTTTAACAAAATGAATGGTCCGGATCGCAAGCTAAGAAAATATTCTTTGCCTAATACAAGGAGTAATAAAAAATATAAAAATTTTACCACTTTTCAATTTCTTAACACTTCTACTTTCCTTTCGGGAAACGTCTCTATGCCAGCATGTGTGTTCCTTTAGCATATTGACGCATCGATATGTATATTCCATTGCTTGACACATCGACCATCAATTTGGGCATTTTGAATTTAATGCAATCATTTTCCTGAAGTCCCAAATCTCCCATTGATGGCTTCTGCCTATTTGATTATGATCCAACTTCTCTGAAGTTGGACCAATGAATGAAGAATAAGTGTGTTTCAATAACGCATTGATTTAGCATTTAACTCTAGGAATTCTTCCTCTTGTGATGTTTCTTTTCAAAAAGTTTTTCCTTATGAGAAACCACCTATACTATTTACATGACCCATTTTCCTCCATTTACACAGTGATTGATTAGATTCATCAATCATGCACTGCATTAAAGAATGTCTTTTGAAAAAGATTTTTCTTATGAGAAATCAAATATACTATTTACATGACCCATTTTCCTCCATTGACAATGTGATTGATTCGATTCATCAATCATGCAGTATATCAAAGAATGTTGAGAATTAAAAAGACATAGAAATCATGGGAGATAGCTAGATTGATTTTAATATTCGACAACAAGCCAACATGCGAGAAAGTTGCAGCCAGGATGTAATGTGGGCATTACAAGAGGAATATTGTCATTGCAACATGCATGAGATAAGCGTTATTATGTTGGTTAATCATTGGACTCCGATTATTGAAACCAGAATGAATAGATATGTGTGTACATCCTAAGATATAACTATATCTTGCATAATATTTTGTTCTTGATATTTCATCAACATTTTTCAAGCTTCGATATGGAAATGTTCGTTGTTGATGTCAAATAAAAGCTATGATAAATTCTATGTTCTTAAGTTAAAACTCAAAACTACATTTTCTGTGAAATATGGGAATGTTGACATCATGGTCATTTCTAGGTTACTATGTTAAAATTCAAAACTATGTCTTCTACAATCATGAAATATGAAATATCAATATCAATATTTGAGTATAATGAATAACATCAATCATATATTAGAAAATTTATTTTGCATGTATATACTATTATTAATATAATATAATAAACAATCATTATTGAAGACTGGTTGAGAATTCATTTTTTTAATCATAAATTCTCATTTAAAAATTATAAGTATTCTATGCCTTTCACTTTTCATTAATATTGTCATCCTCACTCCGTAATTATATGTTAACTATAAAAACACCTAAATTTTAGGAAATGCAACCAAATTCGATTTAAAATTAGATATCTTTTTATATTGTTAAAACACCTGAATTTTAGGAAATGCAAGCAACTTCGATTTCATCTATAAAGTTAGATATCGTTTTATATTCTAAAAGATGTGATGAAGTTTATTTAGAAATGAGATGTAGTTTTGTATTTTAAAGCATATGATGCACGAATTACTCAAATTCAGAGGAACGGGATTATGTTACTCAAATTGCGATTAACCA